>JABUQX010031985.1:0-20000 GCA_015478945.1 Trachelipus rathkii
TCAGGGTGTCATATACGATGGGCTGTACACTGGTTTTTCGGTAGATTGATTTTGCTGTCATGCGAGGAGTCTCATTGTGCTGCTGTCTAGAGTATTTAATTTCATGCTGGCTAACAGTCACAACTTCTCAAAGCTATACCTCATTACTGGCATTGCCAGTACCGTAGGTTTTTTATTCGTTTTTTTTGTTTATTTGTCTCTCATATTCGTTTTTATATATTTTCTTCGCTCTCAGTATGTACTCGCGTTTAATTACTCTCTTCAATATTTTGGTTCCAATCTTGGTAACTGATACTCTCTACTCTCCCAAGGTAATTGTACGTTCTTTTCTGCTTCCATGTTCTTCTGATTTCCAGTATTTACCATGATCGTTTCAGCAGTGTAAACATTTCTACTTTTTCAATAACCTACTGAACCACACTTTTCTACACATTATCCAAAATCCATTCTAAATATCCCGATGAAAAATCACTGACCACCTTTATCTGTCTCTCGCCTCTCTACTCGGCGCATACAGCTTTATATCGTCCATGTAAGAGATGAGAGATCTCTTTCTTTCTCTCCTGTTCTTGTTATTTATTCTGTACCATGTCTCTAGTGCAGTTGTAATGAATCAAGAGTCACTTAAGGGGTTGAGGCTAATAATACAAAGTAAAGAGCGAGGGGACACGTGGAGGTCCCCTTGGAAAAAATCCCTCTTAGTGATATATGGTATTAGTCGTGGGCTTTTCAATGGAATTAAAGGTGAGTATGTCGATAGTGAAGCGTGTGTAAGAAGAATAAATCGAATGGAGAAGGGAATGAATGGGTTTAATATTAGTAGCGGTAAGTGAGCAGAGATTGTAGATATCTTTAATGGCAATTTGTTAATTTTGTATACTGGATGGCGAGCGGTGGAAAGAATAGTAGTAGAGAGGTTATGTCGATTGGTAAGGCCGGATGTTTAGATTGATTGAGAATGGGAGAGAGCGTAAGATGCCTTGCTTATTGTGCGCTGATGATTAGGTTTTGTGTGGTGAATCTGAAGAAAGTTTGACGAGAATTGGTAGAGGGTTTAGCAGGGTATGTAAAAGTGAGGGACTTGAAAGTAAAATGTAGATAAGGGTAAGGTGATAATGGTGGGTGATGGAGAATCCAGCGCGTTTGTGAAATCATGCCTGGATGGTGAACAATTTAACGTATTAGGTTTATATCAGTAAGGGCTGTATGAGGGTATAAGTTAATTAAGGTTGTTTAATCCCTGTATACGTATGAAACCTATGGTAGTGTAGAATAAATATATATATACTATATGTATATATATATATATATATCGTATATATACTATATATTTATATACTACTGATATTATATATATATATATAAACGTATATACATAGATAATAATAGTAATCTATATAGTGTAGTAGTATAGGACGTAATATATATACTTATATCTATATATATATTTATATATAAGTATTAATATATATAATCACTTTAATTAGTATATATATATATATATATATATTGATACAGTATGATGATTATTACTAATGAAAATTAGCATGCCACAACCAATCCGAAACTGTAAATAAATATCTTCCAAAGCCAAAATAGAGTAGCAGTTTGAGAGAGCATCATACAGAAAAAGAAAAAAAAATACATTCAAAATAGCTCACGAATCACCGATCGAATGCAAATAATGAGAAATGCTCAATTCATGAAGCCATTAATATGACCCAAAAAATTCTAATTAAATTGTCAAAACTTTTCGTACTGGACGTGTTATACGCACCAATCAACTTACCTTTTGGCAAAAATATGTAAAGAAGGAGATAGTGGTTTCATGAAAGCTTTAAGAATAATACACTAGTTGAAAAGAACAAATGAGTGGCTTAAGATATTAGTAACTTATAAAATAAGTGCAATGAGAACACAGAGATTGTGAGAATAAATGAAAGGAGGAATATTATCAAATGAGGATGATAATAATCATAAATATTGAAATGAATAAAATAACCATAACCTTTGTACAACAACTTTGAATACAAAAAAAGCCAAAAGGCAATAAGAGAATCTTGGAATAAGAAAAAATGAAGTGATCAGAGGACTAAAAGAATATGGACAAAATGGAAAAAGAGAATATACGAATGGGAGCGAGTAAGAAATTATAGAAATAGTTAAAATATGCAGACTAGTCAAGTTAAACAATTTCATTGATAAGTTCTTATCCCATCAACAAAGGCATCATTTTGTGCATTTCACCACTTACACCAAACTTATATATATATATATTTACTATATATTATACTATATAGATATATATTATATATATATAATATATATATAAATATATATATATATATATATAGTATATATCATATATAATTATAATGATATATATATATTATATATATATATATATTATATAATATTATATTGATATAACTATATATATATATAACTACTATAATATACTAATATTGTCGCAAAATTTCACTAAGGCCATAAAACAAATAACTGCGCTTACAAAAAACAACAACAAACCAGCATTAAACAGCAAATCCGAGAATATATATTACTATATATTCTATAACGTATATATATATATAATATATACTATATATATTATATATATATATTATATATATATACTATATATTATATATATATTATATATTTATTATATCAAAGAGACATATAGTACATATAAATCTTGTGTGAAAAAATACGTGAGTATTTGTAAGAGTATAATAACGCCCAACATCTCCGACAGCTAACTTTCGTGGGGCCGCACATCGAGGTATAAATTCCCCACTGATGCGTTTCTGGATTAAAAACTTCCATACTGTAGAGTAACTGTAGAGACATCCAGTTCGTAGAGCCTCCGATGGCGTAAAGTCGACCCATGTTTCGTCAGTCAAGAGCTCAGCTCTACTTCGAAGTACATTGACATGACTGGCTGACATCGTCACTCCTAAAACATTCGATATACATATATGAGATTTTAATGTCAAGCATAGTGAAGTTTCTTGAATCGATACAATATAGGTTTCCTAGTTCACTCAACTATTCATCTAAGTTACGGTAATAAAATTTGTACTGGTAAAAACTATATTGGCACTTGAGAGATAAGATATTATTAGAATATTAATACAATGACAATTTATTAAATTAATCGAACCTTTTATCCACTCTATTTGTGATACAGAATGTACTATATATAATAATAGGTTTAATTTTTATTTAGTAATATAGGTATCACGTAAGTTGATATATATATATATATATATATGAGTTACTTTGAATATTATTGAATATTATATATATATATATATATGATTAGAGTAGGTAATTATTATAGGTAATGCTATTATTGTGCTTATATATATATCTAAAATAATAAGTTAGTGGAGGCTTGGAGATGAGAGAGACCGGTGGAATAGCTGAAAGGAAGTTAGTGTAAAATTAAGATGGATAGTCTAAGTGTGCAAGACAAATAAGGATTAAGTATATGTAAGTAGTGTGCCGCTAGTGAAATCGGTTTGAATGTGAACAAAGGTTGATTACGAACAATATCTGGGGGCCCAACAATAAAAGCAATTGTTTTAGTCAGTGCAAAGGAATGTGTGGATGTGCTAAAGTTAGGAGCAAGAATGTTAACAGTGAATGGTGGAATGAGAGGTGATGAAAGCGGTTTAAAGTAGAGAGAGAGAGAAGCGTGTTGAATGTACTGGAAAAAAGCAAATGATATTTAACCAGAACAGGTGCTTGGTTTCAGGATAAGGAGGAAATAAAATAACAAAAGCACCACAAGTGGGCTAAAGATAGATGTAAACTGAAGACCAGTTTGCGAAGGCAGGATGATGAAGGACAACATAGGAAATAGGCAGTCTCTCTCTGTAAGGAAGCGCGAAAGTTAAGAATGAGAATAAGGGGAATCTCTTCTTAGAATAATTGAATAGGGATGGTGCTTTTGAGACTGATGAAATGGATGTGATGGGAGTGTGAGTGTGGAAAGAACTACTTCGAAAATCTGCCCAAGTATTAAACAAGTGAATAACTGAAATGTGTTAGTAAATGTTGTAGTGGTAGTGAATGGTACGATAGAAAGGAATATGAGGTATTGTTGGGGATGAGGTTATTAGTAAGTGGGGTGGCAATGGTTAGAGTGAGGAAAAGTTGAAGAAATGAGATGATCTTCGTATACAACTTGGTTGAAATTACTGTGAAAGAATTCCAAGCCAATTTATTAAAAGGAAGATTCTGCATTGATTGGATTTGAGAGTTATGTGTAATAAGCGTATTTATGGAATAGGGTTATATTCCAAGGAGTGGAGGAGAGCGGTAATAGTACGCAATAGCTTGTATAAAGGTAATGGAGAAAAAGGGGAATTGTGAGTAAAATTACAGGAATAGCAGTTTATTGAGTGTTGAAGGGAAGGTATATGCTGGCATTTTGGTCGAAAGAGTGCGTCGAGGTGACTGAAGGACTTGAATTGGTGAAGAACAAGGTGCGTTTAGGAGTGGTAGAGGATGGTGTGGATCAAATCTTTACATTGAAGCAAATGAATTGAAAACAGGGTGGAGAAGAATATATAAATTAAGATTTTTTTTTGAATTTGCAAACAGGCGTATGATAAGATCAGTTAATTGGGAAGCTTTATGGCAGGTATTAGTGCATATATGAGTGTTTGGTGATAGGCTTCTGAAATGGAATCAAAAGTATGTATGACGATAGTGAAGCGTGTGCCAAAGAAATAAATGGTGTCTAAATTGGTGGAGTTGTTTATAGGGATAATCGCGGTAAGTGAGACAGGTTGTGTTTATGGTCTGCGCTTGGTTATTCAATTATGTATGACTGAGTGGTAGTTATGATAAAGAATTCGAGTGGGTGAAGGCAGGAAGTCGTTGTTGAGAATGATGGAGAATGGAGATGAATTGAGCGGTTTGCCGCTACTCCTGGTATTTATACGCGATGGATTATGGTCTTGGTGTGGCGAGATCTGAAAGGAGTTTGAAGAGGAGTAGTAGAGGAGATTTGTGGCAAGTGTCCATGTAAAGAGGAGGGGTTTTGAAAGTAAAACGTAGATAAGAGTAAGGTTATGGTGTGAGTCGAAAGGACGTCTAATTGTAGTACTGAAAGTTTAGATGTGTAGATGGTGAGCAGCTGAAGCATAGTGTCTGAAGTTTAAATATGTGGTGTGACTAAGTGTTGGATGAGAAGAGAAAAACCGAATAGATGCCATGAGTGTAGTAGGTAAAAGTTTGTGAAGATTGGCAGGAAGCGTTGCTGGTTGCAATTAATCGTTGGTGTGAATGTTTAAGAGGGACTAAAGTCGTGTGAGTTGCGCTAGGTTCTTACATAAGGTAAAATAGTTGTTAGCACCGCGTGATGTTATTTATTGTGATGGGTATGTGAGGACTATGGTCTGGAATAAGAAAAGTAAGTAAGATCTAAGTTCAATGTGTTCACGAAATGGACAAATCTTGAGGAGCATATCGCTATGGTTGTGAGACAGCATTAAAAGAAACTGAAGGAACTGAACTTATTAGAGAGGGTAGTATGTGTGTGAAGATAATGGGTAATGAGAAGAATAAATGGAAAGTATGTTGAGATGGTCTTGGTCATGTGGAAAGGATGAATGATAGTCGGTTGTATAACAGCGATGTATAGGTGGGTCGAGTGTGTTTGGGAACCGACCGCTGGGAGAACCGAAGAAAAAAGTGATTGGAGTCGGTGAACGAATAGATTCTTAAGGAGAGAAAAGATGTGTAGCTTTGCGAGAGAGCGAGAGATAAAGGTGCATGATACGAGAGAGAATCGGCGATATTTGTATGGGGGCAATGGGATTGATGTACCCACACGCTATGGGCGCAAGGAGATGATAACCATACATTGATCGATTGAGTCCAATTATGTGAGTGGATCCGTGCGCGGATCCATGAAGCTCTAGGTGGATTTTTTCTGTGTCTTGTTTGAACGATTTTTCAGCAATCTAATTCATGGATTCGTGCGTACAAAGAGGGGCACGAGTAAGGATGGGCTTGTCTTTTCGGGAACAGTTTGAGGTCATATTTCTCACTGCTGCTATGTTCTTTTATCACCGATTGCTTGTAAAAGGCGCACTTACTCCCGTCTTGGGAAGAGAGGGTGCAGAAAGAAGCGTTATGGCAGGTGTTAAAAGATAGAAGAATATATACTAGATTATAATTAACATATGGTTCGTTAGCGTGAGGTTATATATAATATATATAGTGATAAATATCTATATATATATACATTCTATTACTATTATAATATATAAAGATAGAGTAAATTCAAAATAACTATATGTCTGTTATAACGAATTATAGTAGTATATATGAGTATATACGCAGTATTATATAGTGTTTATAAGAATATACTATAATAATATGGTTATGTTACATGTAGGTTTAGTATATTATTAGTATTCATATATATTTAATATATATATATTATATAGGAATTTAATCAAGATACTATATAGTATATATCTATCGTACGAGCTTTCTACCATAATAAGTATAGTATAGTATATGGTATATATATATTTATGGTCATTCCCAGGATCTACCCTAAAGAAAACTTTGGAAGAGGGGAATTTACAACAAGAGAAATATAAATTATCTATCCGTACCATTTTAGGAGATTTTATAACCTATACTAAAAAATTAACAACATTAAGTGTATTATTGACTTCACTCATATCAAATATATTTTCGTTAATACTATGACTTTTGTATTTATAATTGAACATTATAGTATATTATTATTATTATATTATATCTATTATATATTATATATGAGGAGAGCTATATATATATAATTATATTATATATTATATATATAATAATATATATATATATATATAGTATATTGAGCCCATATATATAAATTAGGATGTAATTTCGAACTTATTATATATATACTAAAACTACAATAGTAACAGGGAAAAAGAATACATTCGTTGGAATCCTGGGAAAAACCTGGTAAAATTTTATCGAGGAAACTGTATAAAAAAATCACAAAAGAGCTACAAATAACGCTACAGAGGGATAGGATCATTGTTGAGATCCCTTGCGGTAAACTATTTTGGGAAGTTAGGGAAATGTAAAAAAAAAAAATAAATAAAAAAAAAATAAAAAATCTAAAAATTGGCTTTTGTTTTTGGGGTGGAAGTCTCGAGCCGGCTGAGGTACATATATATGCGGATATGTTATATCTATTTGTGTAAAGGGTATTACTACGGCATATAGTGGGGGCTCGTGAGCCGAGCTGGGGCAACACACGGGAGGAGAGGGGACGTTTTTCCAACCCCGTAGGGCGTAGGGGCAGAGGGAGACCCCAAGCGACACCTCAAATACCCAAATAGAAGCGGGGGTTCCGGAGACCGGAGGGGGGGAGGGGTGGGAAATAGTCCAACCCGTAGTTTCCCCGAAGGCCGAGAGACCCCGACTCCTGCCAATCGGTGCGGTATACCCTGGTATTCTTTAGTTAAAAAACAAAAAGAAAACAAAATTTACTACAAGTCTATTTATTTAACGAAGTAACGTATAAAAAGTTCTCTAAATAGGCTTTTCTACTCATATTACTATCATTATTACATGAATTTTTTTTTTTTTTGACGATTTTTTTACACCAGAATTCCTTAAAATTAAGAAAGATGTTCTTTGTAGTTTTGAAGATAATATTTTTTTATGTGATTAATTTTATTTATTATATTTATATTATTTTTTTTATTTTTTATTTTTTTTTTTTTTTTTACACATTTTCCGCACTAAAAAGCAATATATTTGACATATCTCACATAACTCATGGCTTTTAATTATATTATGCATGCTAGGAAGAAAATAGAATAGAGAACATGATTCGTTGACATGTTTCATGTTTAAAAATATCGTCAGGTTCATCTCGAGTTAAGGATAATACCGCCACGGTAGATGGCTAAAGCTGAACACTAGCCTAAACTAAGCCTAAAATTAAAAACAAAATATAATGTACTATGTGAATATATAAGCGACAATTCATATAATATATCATGGTGGTATTGATGTGGTTATCGTGTACTATAAATTAAGCGACATTACTTGGATGATCGCGACTTCTAGCCTGCTGTTAAATATTAATTGTTCTAAGTACTTTAATGAACCCAAGATATAAACTGATTTTATTGTAATGATTTTAATCTCTAGTTACTAAAGTTTTTTAAACTTTCGTTATTTTTATATACTTTTTTAATAACTCCATTTGCATGTAAAATTGGTTATAACACAATCCTTTTGAAAGTTGTAATTATATGAGAATAATAATAATACTAATAATAATAATAATTAATTAAAAATAATTTCATAAATAGATAATAAAATAAATAATTAATAATAAGTTAAACACGCATATTTTTAAATTCGCATATTGGAGTTTCAAAATGCCCAAAAGAAGGATTTTTTTTTTATAAATCCATAAAAATAAAATAATGTCTTAAGAAGGGAATAAAAGATATATTATCCTCTAAAATACAATAAATGTCTGATTAAATCTTTCCCAAAAGCTATTTTTACGGATATAGATCCCTGGGAATGAAGCCTTATATATATATTATGAGTTATATTTATATATATAAATATATATATATATATATATATTCATAGAGTTATAGTATAGTATATATTATAACTAATAGTGAGTATTATACATATATTAATATATTATATAGTATATATTTAGATAGTATCATAGTATATAAATTAGAGTATAATGATATATAATAGGACTAATATATATATGAGTAATAGTATATATAATATCAGTAAGCATGGGTTCCACGACTAAAATTTGAAATGTGATTTCCCTGGACTTTCTCCCGGACCAAAATCTGCAAAATTTTCCCTGACTGGCGTGTTTATTTTTTGGTGTATAAAAATATCTATTAATTATTATGGCATGCCCTATTTATCCCATGTGGTGATTTTAGAACATAAAATTTTTTAACAACTTACTTTAGGAAATTGTACCACGGCCTTTAATAGGAATTTAAAAAAAAAGATTTTTTTTTTTTAGTAATAAAAAGCCTATAGTCATTACCATAAGAGCCGTCAAGCACTCCTTTGTTTTTTTTTGCAGAAGACAAACTAGGTTTTAATTTATACAAAAAGAAAATACATTTAAAAAGCTTGCATTAATAGCCTAGGTGAATAGCGTCCACTGTAATCACAGAAGTTCTAAATGCGGAGATTTAGATTAACTTTTCTTTTATCATGTTAGGTTGTTACAATCGTATGGAGTGATATCGTTGCAATTCTCAGTTTTGACATCTTCTCTGCTTCTCTCGTTTAGTTGTATCTGTATGATAATAATTCTTTTTTCAACTTTTTATTCTCTTAGCTTTTTCCTCTGTTTTGACTCTTTGAAGATTGTTCTTCATATCTCCATATGGGCACGTCTCTACATTTGTCAACATTTTTGAGTGATATGAGACTTTAATGAATACCTTTCATGAAGAGTCTTATAGAATTGTGCCACTGTTCTTGTAGAGAGAATCAGACTATGTTTCTTTCAGATTCTCTACAACATAAATTGCTTAATTTAGTGAAATCCCCTCTCTCCTTCCAGGCTGTCGCAAGTCATGCTAATTATTCAGACTAATCAAAAAAACATAGCAGACATCAATACCAGGAATTTATGAAGTTGCTATAGAAGGAGAAAAAACACAGCAATCTCTAAAAGTAAGGACAATCAACGCATCGCAACAAATATTTGGAATTTATAAATTCCAAGGTAAGAAATGAGCTTCACTGCAAAGTAGAGAGTATATGTCTTGCTTTACTTCTTTCTCAGACACATGGAAGCTGTGATTCAGTTATTGTGTGAGTGAACATATGCCTCTAGCAGATAAAATCAAATCTTGTTCCCTTGTTCTGCTGATGAAAAACTATATCTTAGAATCCAATTGTATGAGACGCATTAGACAGTTTATGTCTTTCAGAGGATATCTTTTACTATAGTAGCTTGTTCTGTTATTTATGATTTGCAGGTTCCTGCATTCAGTATTGTGCATAGTCAATATCTAATCTCAAAAAAGCATTAGTTGTTGGTGTAGTCAGTGCATTGTACTGGACTTAAGGCAAATATTTCACCATTATATATGAAGGTATAAGACAGTTTGAGGTATAAATCTGTGAACAAAATGAACGCTAAGGGGTTCAGTTTGAACGTCCCCATCCACGTTGATTCGTTAAAGTTAAGGTTTTTTTTGCTTTTAATAATTTTATCAAAAAAATAATAAATACCTTCACTGCACAAAAATAAAATCCCTTCGTCAAACATCAAAAAATAAAAACACTCAAAAGTATAATTCCCTAAAAAGAAAAAAGATAGATATAAGATTAAGTCATAAGTCATACAGTCTATAAACACATCGCTCTATACCATCACTTTCATCGGTAAGGATGAACTTGAACAAACTTCTACTGAACAGAATAGGAAGATATAGGTCAATAACGGTGAACTAAATAGAAAGAAACAGGATAGAAGTAGATTTTAATGGAATGTCATTTCTCGCCCATCCTTTTCATTCACTTAATCAATATACATCTCTCATTCCACAAATATACAGTAAGCGAAAAAAAATAATATCAAAAATATGCAACTTGGTCTCCATGGATCAATTATTATTATTTTGGAAATTTTAAAATTTCGCCTGACTTTTCATGACTTTTTTGGAATTTCCCTGACTTTCAGCATTATCTTAAAACCGTTTCCCTTACTTTCCCTGACCATTTTTTTTTCCCTGACTTCCCCTGACTTTCCAGAAAGGACACTGTAATGAAATAGTATTATAAGTATATATATTACTAAATAATATATATCTATATATTTATAATATATATATAATATATACTATAGTAGTACTGAGTATACGTAAATACAACGGTACTTGCTAGTATTGGGATCATACACTTCAACACAGTTTCCTTTATAAAATGGTAGTCCATGCGTACCAGGTGTGAGAAGAATTGCGATGAACCACAGACGTAAAGATTTTACACATTGAGAGTGCGAAGCTCCAAGTCTGCAGCGACTTAACTTAACTAGCGTCACATCACGTACCACTGACACTAATATGATCTAACTCTCAACCGTGATAATAGCAATATTCAAGATAAAATATAAAGATAAAAATATAAAATATAGAGATGGTACGTGAGTGAAAGTTATAGAATATTGGTGTTAAAATATAGGTTTATATGGATGTAGTTGTAGTGAGGAAGAGTAGCTGGTGCAGATTCAAGAATCGCTGAGTGGGGCGTATGGTTCCTGCATCAAAGACATCGTACGACATTAAAGAATTAGGTAGACGACAGTTGGAAAAATGAGAAGAGTAATACGAGAAATCAAAGTGCACCTTGTCAAGGGAGTGGAGAATCTTTATGAAGTGGTTCGATGTGAAAAAGGAAGTTGAAATAAAATGAAGGTAATGAACGTGTTAGGAGATTTGAGAGCATGGCATAAGATGAGAATAAATAAGTAGTGTATTAGAGATAGTTGTATCATATGGAAAGGATTATGTTAGGTAGTATGCAGTTTTGTAAGGCGGATGTATAGTGGCGAGTGTTTGAGACCGGTGAAGAGAAAAAGTGACTGAATCAGTTAAAACATACTCGATGTTTGGCAGACGATGATATAGAATAGGTGTGCGATAATAGGAATGAATGGCAGGGTTATGTGATGGGTAACTGGTTTGTAGAACCTGGCTCTGGATGAGTCCAGCCATTGGCCGATGATACACAGGTGAGGGTCCGTCGCAAGTCTTGTTGAAGCCCCTAGGGTGAATGTTTTTACTTACGAACGAGCCTTTCACTTTAAATGTAAGGTATTGGAGGATGAGTGTAGGGAGGGCGTTCCTTTTGAGATTTTAAGTCATGCTCTTTTCTACTTAGACTCCTCTCTCCCCTATTTAAAGACAAATAACATCGATCATGTAAAGAGATGTGTTGCCTGAGCAGTCAGATTTTTTCTAGCCGTCTCTATGGAGTCAAATTTTTCTAAAATTTACCTGCTCTGGTTATATATGTTTGACATTTAAAAAAAGATATCAACTAAGGTTCTTTTAACAATTTTATGCTATTAAGTATAAACAATCAAAGAAATAAAAAAATCGCAATGTCTGAATGAACACAATTTTTTTAGTTCATGCGTACGCAAAAAAAATAAAAAAAAAAAATAAAAAATTCTACCCACAGCCATTGACTTTTAAAAATATGCTAAAATTTGAACTTTCACCGTCTCTTCTGTAACACAACTCGAGTTAAAAAATATTTGTGTTACGGAAGGAGTCTAAGGTGTTGAGATTACACTTGTAACTACAATTTACAATTTGTATTACTGTGTTACACAAAGTATATGTGTAAAAGAAATTCTTACAATTATAAGACACTTGTAAACGTTGTATTACAGGCCACTGGTAGGGTTAAAACTAAATAAATATTCTAAGTAACTTACAGAATCAAATATAGATAGTCCGTCATGACCTCCGATAGCATAAATATGCCCCTCGAAAGCTACGACTCCTGCAGCGCTTCGATGCTTTGTCATAGATGTCACCATGGACCATTTGTTATTTTCACTGTCGTATTGTTCCACGGTATTCAATGACGCTACTCCATCGTAGCCACCGCAAACGTAAATGTAAGCATTTAGAACGGCAGCTCCAACAGCACTATGGGTTAGAAAAATACAGTCAGACAATACCTTATAAAGCAAAGCTTAATTGAAGCATCAGAACTGCAATCAACATACATGTATAACTTTGCAGATATTCCCTATTAGAGCTCTTGGTAAAAGGTTGTCTCAACGGCTAGTTATAATTCTAATCTCCCAAAAATTAACTAATTATGTTTATATTTTGGAGGTAAAACTAACTATGGAAAAGACAATGTCAACAAAACAGTTGATTTTATTTTATTAAAAGATTAAGCACTACCAATTCGAAACGCAGTGTTACAAGTTACAACCCCTGAAATAAAATTCAAATATGGTCATGTAAATTGAAGGACACCTTACACCACCTTGAAGAAGACATGAAAGTTAAAAAATATATATATAGTTATAGTGGTTTCTTTAATTTGAATTATCAAATTTTATTTTATTATTTTAACCATATTTTGTGTGTTTTCATCCCCCACCAGAGAGCTCTGATTTCTTTACTGCCCGAGCATCTCTGCGTAGGAGTGCTTTCAGAGATGCTCTAGCAGCGGCAGGCACTTCTTTCCCTGGATCAAAGCTGCTCCCGAGGATCGACCAATTAAGAATCCTACTCCCATGATGACTGTACACAAGACATTTCATCAAAATCAAGTAAATTAATCATCAAGCTACTTTTCTAAAATCTAAATAGTTGCAACTATGCCACTGCCGTTTTATATAATAATTTATTAATAAAATTATAAAAGCATTTAGTGAACATAAGCAGGCATTTAAATTGAATTCGATAGGCTACATTTTTTTTCATGGTAGATCAGAGCATATATTCTACTAATCATTTTTATAAATTTATAGCTTTTGATAATGCTTTCTATTCGACTCAAGTCATGTTTTTTCTACCTAAATATTCTGTTTCAGGTGTATGTTGCGCACCCCACCCCCAATCTGTGGGGATCAATGGGGAGGATAAAGAAAGAAATGCTGCAAATTATGCAATGCAACAATAAAATACATACTTAACACTAAATAAACTGAAATACACAACGTAGAATTTTAAAAGGAAATTTTTTTTTTATATCTTAGTCTATTCCTTTCCAATTTGGTATCAGAAAAAATTTATTACTTCGTAGCTCAGTGCCTGCTCCAAACGTCTCTAGAAGTGAAGTTATTCACCCCTCTAGAGGAATTGGAAGGATTTTAAGATTTATACTAAATCAAAACTGGAGTTAAGAGTCGGTATATTTTTACCCAAACGGTGTGGTGCGGTCCGTATTTCAACAGAGAGGTCCAGTGCAGTATGAAAATAAATGCCCGGTTATGTAATGTGGTTCGAAAAAAATGCGATGCTCGGTGAATACACTTTCGACTCAAGACTTTTAAAATCTATTTCAAATGGTGTAAGATTATTTTTTTTCCTTTCATAGGTAAATAATAATCGTGGCTAAGGGCAAATTGTCAGTAATTTTACTTATACTGACAACGCTGAATTCATCACTTCTAAAAGCTTCAGACACTGGTATAAGAGTTCCATTTCCAGAGCTCTTCTGTCTATCTCTGTATTTCACGTAATAATAATAATAATAATAATAATAATAATAATAATAATAATAATAATAATAATAATAATAATAATAATAATAATAATAATAATAATAATAATAATAATAATAATAATAATTTTTTGAGTGGATGTACAGGGACCAAATAATAATAATAATAATAATAATAATAATAATAATAATAATAATAATAATAATAATAATAATAATAATAATAATAATAATAATAATACCTTCGTTTGCAATTCATAGGAGCAACTTTATTCCAAACTTTTGAAATTGGATCGAATACTTCAACTGTTGCCAGACGATCTAAACCATTGTAGCCACCGATGGCGTAAAGCTTCTTGTTCATAACTACGACGCCAACTCTTGACCGAAGCATCGACATATTCTCCGCCATTTTCCAGCGTCCGATGATCGGATCGTAGTATTCAACGGTCTTTAGAGAATCTCCTGTGAGAAATAAGCTATGTAAATAAGCATAACAAACGGGTAGGGCACATAGTGTATGACTTTCTAACTTAAAGAAATAGTTTAATTACTAATATGGAGCGTTTAAAGTGTTTTAAAAGCTTATGCTCTACTCATTGAATGTGCATGAATTTTGTTTTGAACATTTTAGGGGATCTGGGTTCTGATTCCTTTAAATATCTCCGCCCGAACACCCATACATGATGCACCATTGTTCAAACACTAAAAGAGTGGTTGTTAATTTAAATCATTGAGGTGATGACTGAAGTTTCACACTATTTTTTATGCAAGTTTAATGGAATAAAATATATTCTTACAAACCTGGAATGTCTTAAAATTTTAAGTAAAAAAAAAAAATGGATTGTTAAACCAACAAATATGTGGGGAGGAGGAGAGGGCCTAATTCAGTGTTTTAACTTTTAGCATATGAATGGTGTTTTACCCAATATAGTCTGGAGATTATTAAACTAGTCCCAAACAAATATGCTGCAAATATTTATCAACTGTGTTCTTAAATATGTGTATCTAATTGAAAATATATTGAGTTCTAATAATAATAATAATAATAATAATAATAATAATAATAATAATAATAATAATAATAATAATAATAATAATAATAATAATAATAAATAATAATAATAATAATAATAATAATAATAATAATAATAATAATAATAATAATAATAATAATAATAATAAATAATAATAATAATAATAATAATAAGTTAGCGGGTGCTTGGATGGAGAGGAAGGTGATAAGGAAGGAAGTGGGTAGAATTAAGAGTGAAAATTAAGTGAACAAGTTAATAAGGATAAGTATTTAAGAGAGCTTGCAAATAAATCAGTTGAATGTGAACAAGTTGAAACGGAACAAATCTGGAAGCAAATGGAGCAAGCGGTTGCTAGTAGTGTAAAAGAAGTAGTATGTGGATGTGATAAAGTAGGAAGTAAGAATGTTAACAGTGAGTGGTGGAATGAAGAGGTGATGCAAGCGGTTAAAAGTAAAATGAAGCGTGGTTAAATGTACTAAAAGCCAATGATGAGGTCTCAAAAAAAATATTTGGAATTGTATAAGGAGTAAAAGGAATACAAAAAGATGCATACGTAGGAGAAAAAAAAGTAGAGGTAAATGAACAGTTTGGAAGGAGGATGAATGGGAACTTACAAGGGAATAGGAAGCTCTTTTGGAAGGAAGCTCGAAAGGTCAAGAATGAGAATAAGGGGAATCTGCTTAGATTAATGATGAATAGGGATGGTGCTATCGTAACTGGGGAAATGGATATGAGGAGTGTGTGGAGGGAACACTTCGAAAATCTGCATAACATTGGCAGTAAGGAAGAGGAAATAGTGAATGTGTGTGTGAGTTTGTTGGTGCAAGAAGGAATAAGTATTCTGGAGATGAGGCCATTAGTAAGGAGGAGGTAATGGGAAGAGTAAGTAAGTTGAAGAGAGTGGTAAATCTGCAGGTATAGATGAAATCACTGGTGAAATGATCAAGAACGGAGGCGAGATGGTGATTGACTCGATTTGGAAGTTGAGGGTATAGTTCCAAGGGATTGGAGAAGAGCAGTAATAGTACCATTATATAAAGGTAAGGTGGATTAGGGTAACTGTAGGTATTATAGGGGAATTAGTTTATGGAGTGTTGTAGGGAAGATATATGCTGGTATTTTGGTAGAAAGAGTGCGTCGAGTGACTGAGGAACTAATCGGTGAAGAACAAGATGCGTTTAGAAGTGGTAGAGGAGGTGTGGATCAAATCTTTACATTGAAACAAATGATTGAAAAAATGAGATTAGAATAAATTGTATTTAGGTTTTATGGGTTTGCAACAGGCGTATGATAATAAGAAAGCTCTTTGGCAGGTGTTAGTGATATATGGTGTTAGTGATAGGCTTCTGAATGGAATCAAAATTATGTATGATGATAGTGAAGTGTGTGTAAGAATAAATAGGTTGATATGCGATTTTGGTTTATATTAAGCGGAGTGAGGCAGGGATGTGTTGTCTCCTTGGTTATTCAATTTGTATATGGATGGGGTTATGAAAGAATTAGAGGTGGGGGTGGCAGGGAAAGGTGTTAGAATGATGAAGAATGGAAGAGAGTATAGGGTGCCCTACCTATTATATACGGAGGATTTGGTTTTGTGCGGCGAATCTGAAAAGAGTTTGAGAGGATTGGTAGAGGGATTTGGCAGGGTGTGTGTAAAAGGAGGGGTTTGAAAGTAAACGTAGATAGGAGTAAGGTTATGGTTGTAAGTGAGGACAGTCCTCGGTATGAAGTTATGCTGGATGGTGAGCAACTGGAACAAGTGTCTGAGTTTAAATATTTAGGATATATGTTGGATGTAAAGGGAACAGATGATGAAGAGTGTAGTAGCAAAGTTGTGAATGGTAGGAAGGTGGCTGTAAAGGGACTAGGTCTTGAGTGCGATAGGGTCTTACATGAGGGTATGTAGTTACCTGTGTTAATGTATATAGTAGCGAGACTATGGTCTGGAATAAGAGGTATAGATCTAAAGTACAATGTGTTCAGATGGACAATCTTAAGGGTGTGTAAGGTGTGAGAAGAATTGATAAAATGAGAAATTAACGCATTAGGGAAATGTATTGTGTGAAGAAAGGAGTATATGAGATAATAAATGAAAATACATTGCGATGGCTTGGTCATGTGGAAAAGATGGATGATAGTCGGTTGGTAAAGCGGATGTATAGTGGTGAGCGTGCTGGGAATTAACCGGCTGGTAGATCGAAGAAAAAGTGGATAAATGAAAATACATTGAGATGGCTTGGTCATGTGGAAAAGATGGATGATAGTCGGTTGGTAAAGCGGATGTATAGTGGTGAGCGTGCTGGGAATTAACAGGCTGGTAGACCAAAGAAAAAGTGGATTGAGTCAGTAAAGGAATGCCTGGAGGAGAAGAATGTGAGTTTGGCAGAGGCCAGAAGAAATTTACATAATATGAGTTAATGGCGGGGTTTTGTGAGGGGCTATGGTTGTGGCCCACCTGGGCCAAGGGATGAACCCTACATTGACGAGATGCCATAGTAAGGCTCCGTCGCGGTCCCGTGAAGCTCTAGGGTGGATTTTCTGACTGCGACGAGTTCTCACTAAAAGATATAAAGGGGGCGGTAAAGCTGGGCTTTCTTTTCAACTTCCGTCATATTCTTCTACTACTTTTCTATTTTCAGTGCATGCTACGCACCTTACCCACAGTCTTGGGGAGAGAAGAGTTTATTATTTTATTAAAGAGTTTACTAATGATATACCCCTATAATTTGAACAAATTGCAGAATCTCCTTTACTTAGAAATTAGTATAATTATCATCTTTCCCATTCCTCTACACTTGTTCCCTTCTGCAACACATGTGCGCTAATTTCAAAATATAATTTTTTGTAATTCCCCTGCTTCTTTTGTCAGCTTTATACCAACCTCTCCAGGAGGTTTACAGCTCTCCATTTTGGTCAACGCCCCTTCAAACTCCTCCCTTGTGAGCTCTTCTTCCACCTCCCCCTCCTCCAGTTATCATTTTCTTGCTCCACATTCAACTATGATTCAAAATATTCTGTCCATCTTCAGTTATCTCTTGATGCATCAAATACCTCTCCATTCGCATTTTTTATAGTTAACTTTGGTTTTGTCTTTCCTATATGATTTTGTCAAACCGTGCATCAAAGGCCTATTTTCTCTCAGATCCTCCATCTACCTTCTAGCCAACACTTCCCAGTTCTCCCCCACAAATCTTCTTTTCCCTACATCAGACTCGTTTCTGGCCATCACATATTCCATTCAGGAGTTCTATTCAACCATTCTTTCATCTTTTTTTATCTTCTGTTTTACAGCTCTTTCCACTTCTTCCGTCCACCAAGGTGTTTGCCTTTTTCTTTCGCCCCTCAACCATTCCTCTCCATTTATCGCCACTTCCTTCATACACCTCTCAATCTTCGCCCATGCCATCTCTCTTTCCTACTCCAATAATAATAATAATAATAATAATAATAATAATAATAATAATAATAATAATAATAATAATAATAATAATAATAATAATAATAATAATAATAATAATAATAAAATAATAATAATAATAATAATAAATGTAAACCATACCCGATTTAGTCAAGCCTCCAACGGCGTAAATTAATCCAACAATATCATTACAACATCTGGGTTGTGTTCTGAAACTCTGTAGCAGTAATCTCCTTTCAGGCATTAAGTGGTAATCTTTGGCTTCGTCTAAAAGGTCTCTAAAAAGGAAAAGTTAAAGATATTAGTACTCAACAAAAACAACGAATAATAATAATAATAATAATAATAATAATAATAATAATAATAATAATAATAATAATAATAATAATAATAATAATAATAATGGGCTTAAACACAATTACACAAACAAATATCTCGACAACCAAGAATGAAAATAGACTAGCTTTTCAAAAGGACAATTCTTCTTTCTCGGAAAGCAAATTTTGCTGACCTGAAAGAGGAATAAAGCTCTTTTCTGTAACACTATGTCAATTCATCGATCCTTAGCGATATTTGTAAATGTGTTACAAATAAATACACTGAATGTGATTGCTTAGTTATAAAATAAATGTTTGGGCGTAGCGATAGAAATTTCAAGGGGGGTTGAGGAACAATATAACGCCTAGTTTTTCAAAAAACTTTTATGACAATGTAAATATAGAGATTTTGTATCCAATATAAAATTACCTACAAAATTTAAGGTTATAATCAACCTATTCACATTATTTATTTATCTATTAATTAATAATTCTCGAAGAATTATTTAATGGATATTTATATAACAAAAATAATGTATAAATACCTTACCAATAAATATTTATACAAAATCTAGGATGATCGAAAATATTAGTCATTTTTATATTAACGAGGGTCTACCACATTTTATCAGACGACCTTGTTACAAATTGGAAGTAGTAGTAGTTAACAAACTACTCGAGATCAAAGTAAAAATGATAAAATAATAAATTGAAACTGTGGACAAAAAATATAAAGTAATAAAATTTATTAAATTACGCATTTAAATTAAACAAATTAAGATACTGAAAATATAAGATGGACTTATTAGTATCAGATATACATATTTAAGAAGAGGTACACAATAGTTTGTTAATATTAAGATGTCGGTTTTACTCTCTCCTCGATGTAAAATTTCTAAGTCACTGGGTCTATTTCAACTCTCCTCTCAAGTCTTAAGCAAGATTTTTAAGGATGACTTTCCACTTTACTAA
>JABUQX010031985.1:25000-37242 GCA_015478945.1 Trachelipus rathkii
TTTCTATCTGCATATCTTCACCCATTATCGTTTAAAATGATTTTCAGGGGTTTTCAATAATTGAAATTTGCTTTCAAATAGTTTCTTCATGAATTATTAGCTAATTTTATTTTCTTGTGAACTATTACTTTATGTCATTAGAAATATGAGAAGTGGCTTATATATAATCTTAATTGGAAATTATTATCTTGACTTTGAGGAAATTCTATGATTTTGAATTAGATTTTAGGTCACATTTCTAAAGTCATTAGTCTGGCTGTCTTAAAGGGTGTTTAAAGATTTTTTCTTTTCTAAAAAAAATGAAGAATATGACTAGAACTAATAAATTGTACTTAAATTCTTGTCTATGTGACAAATGCCTTCCTTGTCTTGTCTATTTCCAAGTATTTTTTATATTTATTAATGACATTAATGGATGAAACATTTGATTCAGATATCATTTTAGTGATTTAATGAATCTCAATTGTTAGGCTATTATGGAAACCATATGGTTAACACAGGACTCTCCAAAGCCCAATGGAATAACTAAAACATAATTAAAACTCACCTTGGGTCAATTCCCTGCATTGTTATCTCCTTTTGTTTGCTCTCAGCCATGTCATGTGTGAACATTGCATTAAAATATGGAATTACTGCAGCTAAAACTATTCTATGGGCTGTGAAACATTGGTCGCTAACCTGAAAATAATAATAATAGTAGTAATAATAATCATCTGAACAGATTGCACCACAGATCTATACCTCTTATTCCACATCATAATATATATATATATATATATATATATATATATATATATTTATAGTGATATATATATAATATATATTTATACCTGTATATATATATATATATATATATATATATATATATATATATATATATATATATATATATAATATATATATATATAATATATATATATATATATATATATATATATTTATATATTATATATATTATATATGCATATATATATTATAATATTATATACCGGTATATATATAATCTTTGGCATTCAAGCAAAAATCCCTGTCCAAATTTAGTCTTGAGATAATGAGAACAATATTTTAATCTTAATGCTACCCTATGACAATGAAAATAATAAAAATGTGTAACTATAATCATCAATAGTCAGTAAACTTTTAGACATTTAAAAATTTCTTTTACCAGATGTTAATAACTCAATAATGGTAAATTTGGACAATGATATTTGCTCGAAAGTAGATATATGAATTATGTTTATATAATATAAACTTACTTTAAGTGTTACATCACAGAGTTTTCCTCTCCTCCTGATCTCTTCCATAACCTGAAAACCAGCAAGCTGGAAACCATGTTGCATAAACATATAAAATTCTTCACTTTCAACAAGTTCTTCGGACAAATCAAAATCATATTTTGAATCTGATTGGTTTGCATTTTGATTAAATGGAATATATTTCATATCAGAATTCTCCATAGGTATACCTAACACTATTAAGAAAAAGTACATTTTGATAATAATAATAATAATAATAATAATAATAATAATAATAATAATAATAATAATAATAATAATAATAATAATAAATTTTAATACATGGAATAAACTCTTCAAAATTAATGCCACATAATTTAGGAGCAAGAAAGTTAAATCATCTCTTAAGCTGTGATTACATTGACATACACTATTGTTTAACAGTGAGCACAGTGTAATGTTGAATACAAAACTTTTATTACCATCCTTGGATGGAAACAATACATTATGAAATTTTGAACAAATAAGTGCTAGCAATATTCAGATTTCACACAAAATTGTCTCAAATGATTTAAGCAAGAAGTACAGGTGCCATCTACTCTTAAATAATGGATACATTTCATGTCATCTTTCATACTATGACATGTAAGAGATGAAAGGATAGCTGTTATTGTAAACAAGATATATTAGCTTGCCCTCAAGGACCTAATACAATGAAGTAATTCCAATATTTTTCCATGGAATTAATTTAAACCAGGTCCTTGAACGAGCTTTACCAATTATTGGACAAAGTCAAAACCCTTTGTACTTGTTATTCTTCTTTATAAATTTTTATTTTCAAAGATTTTCTATATATATATTATCACATTCAATCACAGCCACAGAGTAGGAGCAAAAACATTTTGGGGCAGAGCCAGATCCATAAATTTATTAACCATAATATATTTTTCATATACGCTATAGCGTCGGGCGGGGTGACTTGGACCACTTTAGGTATAACTTCGTCTCCCGACTTTCCCCTAATGCACTTTTTGGAATTTTTTTTTTCTGGAAAGGAGTTATGTCAGTAGGTCATAAGCACACAGAAAAAAATAATAATGTAATTCTAATCAATAATGTTTTATTAAAAGTTTAAATAAAGCTCATTTAGCCTGACCTTGGAGGGGTGAATCGAACCACCATTGAGGGGTGAATCAGACCATCTGTTTAAATTCCTCTTTTATGTATAAATTCAATTTTATATTTTAATTTTTACTTAATATAATAATTGTTTATCATATTAAAATTAGTAATAAGTAATAAAAATGTCAATAATAACGATACATAAAATAAGAATAATTTGGTAAGGCTAAGGGCGTGGTAAATAAGGTGGGGTCTGATTTACACCCCTTTACCGCTCAAAAATTGACCTTTTTGAATTCGTATTTTTTATATAAATTTAATTTTAAATTTTAATTTTTACTTAACATAAGTAACTATTTATTATATTTAAATTAATATATGTAATAAAATGTCTAATAAATAATATTTAAAAATTTCGAAAAAAATTTTGGATGGGTGGTCCGATTCACCCCATCATCATTTTTACGGCAGGTGATCGGACCAACGTTAGTCCCTGTGATTTTGCCACTAGTACTGTTTGGAACAAAAATTTACTTTGCCAGTTTAAAGCTAACATACTCAAGTGTATACACTGAAAAAATAATTAAAATTCATCTAAAATTTTTTTCATTTTTAATAAACAAAAGTTAAAAAACTCACATTTTTCAAAGTGAAATTCTATTGAAGATTCGGCTTCCCATAATTTATTATATTTTTTAAAATATAAAAAAACTCTCTAGAATTAAGATGATCTAAAATAAAACTTGTATGTACTAGGCAATACAAATAAAGAGAAAAAAAATTAATTTTTTTTATTTTTTATTTTATTTAGAGTGGGCCGAATCATCCCTCTAAAAAATGTGGGCCCGGTCACCCCGCCCGACGTTATATAATTGGAAGTGAAAATGAAGGGGTTAGAAACTCATTCTTTTTATACTTCATATATAATTAATGATTTTATGACTGCAACTGGACCAGGAGTTATAGCTGAAGGGAATCAGATCCAGAACAGAAGCAGTGTAATTTTAAAATGATAAGAGTCTGAGACAGGTAATTTTAAAATGATGGAGTCAAGAGTTGGAGCTATCAAAGAAAATAATTTAAGAATAATTATTAGTAATAATTAGAAAGTTTCTGAGCAGCGTTCAGTTGATGTGTTAAATGACAAATAGAGCTAATGTTTTTCATTATAAAAAACAAGTAACTAATTAGTAGACGCTTTAATAGTTATATAGTTATGTTAGTTAATGAACATATTGTTCACAGATCTGAGCAACTATTGTATGAAAGGTCACATGATATGATGCAGGATGCTCAGTCTAGAGTAACAAGAATGATATTAGGTTTCTAAAACCAAGCTTCGGGTGGAAGACAAAAAACTTAGGTATGCTTTTTGAGAAAAAAATTCCTTAAAATAAATATAGTTCAGATTTATAAAAAATTTTAGGTATCTTTTTTGAAGAAAACACATTCCTTAGAATAAATACAGGTCAGATATATAAAAATTATTCATCTTTTGGAAATGTTATTTAGAGAATAAGTTCTTTGTAAAATGGTGTCGGGTGTCCACCACTGCATCACCCTCGTAGCACAAGGTGCCATGCTCTCACATGAATATTATGAGAGTGTTGGAGACTCGAGGCTTGTTCATTATGGTGTTCTTCCTTTTCAGCCACATCTGCTCTGTGGAACTCCTTGCCTTCATCTTTTTCCTGCTGTTTTCAATCTACCTATCTTTAAGACCCACATCTGCACCCACCTGAAGGAATTGCATTTGGCAAGAGATTGGGTGGGTTTATTTGCCTTTTGTTTTTTACCCCCTCCTTGAAAATGGCAAAGCCTGTAAGTGGTGGTAACGTAAAAATAAGAAAATTATGCAATGTGGTTCATTTTTTGAGTAAATACTTTATTAAGATTTTCCCTCAGGATATAATCCTATGAAAGAATGTAATTTTTAAAAGAGAGGGCCTAATAAATCTGAATAAAATTTATCTTGGAAGTGATATAATTTTTAATTCAACATTTTGGCTATATGTTGCAAAAAATAAAAAAAAATAAAAAATAAAAATTTAAATTACTTCTAAAGAGTGCTGACAAGCCCTGATTGGTATAGGTAACTATATAGTTTATTAATTCTTATTCTAATAAGCCATTCAAAATGTGATTGAAATTGGGGAGACTAGGACTGGTTCAGTTTCAACAAACCTATGTGAGATTAAAGACCAGGCAGATTGATGTTTATAAAACTAATAGAAAGGTATAGGTATACAAAATTAATGTTTTTCCAAAATTAACTATGCATAGATTTTGCAATGTAACTGACTTAACTTTGTTTTAAACATCTAATCATGTTCAGGAAATTTTTTTAGAAATTTTGCTTTAAATCCAGAAGATTATTTTATCAGTCATGCAGTTAACAGTGATTCTGAAAAGAAAGTAACTTCTAGGTGTGGTCAAATAAAATGTACTGAAGCCGACATAAACATTAAGAGATTATGTTTATTGTTAGGGAGGTAGTTAAATTTGATGTGGTTGATTGGGATCACAAAAGTAATCATACCATATCTATGCAATTATTTCATTATAATTACTGTGAGAAAAATTAATATAAAGTAAATTATCATCTCTTTGACCTAATATTTATAAGGTATTTATCTGTTATAAATTAAAGTCTTTTCAATTTGAAAAGCATTTTAATTTAAATAATATGTGACCACATATTAAATTTTTTAACTAAAAGGCAAAGAAATTTTTTATGTTGAGTCTATAGATTCTTCAAATATTTTGATTTTTTTTTTTCGATAAACTCTCCAATACTATTCTGAAGGGGGAACATCTCAAATGAGGCGATCTAATGCTGCTTCCAACAGTAGCAGAACGTTGGGAGACCTGTGTGGCAGCCCACAGGGATTACTTTAAAGAAGATTGGATAAGTTAGGTTTGTTGTATCTGAATATGAGTAAATTTTTTTTATGAACAAAGGTAAGGTCAAATACCCTTTGAGCATAATATATATATATATATATATATATATTATAAAATACTATATATATATAATATATATATATATATATATATATATATATATATATATATATATATATATATATATATATTATATATATATTATATATACTATATATAGGGTTGGGTTCAAGTACAATTTTTCAAGTAACAAGTACAAAGTACAAGCTACTCTAGAATTGTTCAGTACAAGTACTTCTACGAATTTGTTCAAGTACAGAGTACAAGTACTTAAGTACATTTTTTGGAGTACAAGTACTTTATGAAAACTTGCATCTATATATATATATATATGATATATATATATATATATATTATATATATATATATATACTATATTATTATATATATATTATAATATTATATATATATATATATATTATATATATATATCATCATCATCATCATCATCATCATTATCACTCACCTTCATCACCACCCCATCTTATCTCCCCAAAGCTGGAGGCAAGGTGCGTCGCATATACCGGAAACAAAAGTAGCTGGAAGAATATGACGCAGTGGAAAAGAAAGCCCAGCCTTGCCGCCCCTTTATACCAATTTGTGAGAACTCGTTCGCAGTCAAGAAAAATCCACCCTAGCTTCACGGGACAGCGATTGACACTCAACTATAACCTCTCGTCAATGTGGGGTTCATTCCTTGGCCCAGGTGGCTACAACCATAATCTTCTCACAAAACCCACCATTCACTCGACTATTATGCACTTTCTTCTCGCCTCTGGCCAACTCACACATTTTTCTCTCTTCAGGCATTCCTTTTCTGGACTCATTTTCACTTTTTCTTCTGTCCTCACCATCCGCTCGTTCCAACACACTTACCACTATACATCCGTTTAACGACCGTCTGTCATCCTTCCTTTCCACATGACCTATCACATTCAACGTACTTTCATTTATTCTCTCATTTACCCCAATCTCCACACCAAAAAAACTCTCTAATACGTTCATTCCTCATTTTATTCATTTTTTTCACACCTCAACAACGCCTCTAAGATGTCCATCTGAACACATTTAACTTCACTTAAAGATCTATACCTCTTATTCCAGACATAGTCCCACTACTATAACATTACACGCGGTAACAACATACCCTAGTGTAAGACCCTAGCGCACTCAACTTACTTAGTGCCTTTACATCCACCAACCTGTGATTGATTACTGGCCACCAGCGCACATTCGTGCCTATCACAATTTTCCTAACTACACTCTGCATCATCCGCTCCCTTTTCACTATCAACTATATCCTAAATATTTAAATTCAGACACTTTCTTCCAGCTGCTCACCTGAGGTCTGAGGTTGTCCTCACTCACCACCATAACCTTACTCTTATCTACGTTTCTTTCAAACCTTTCCTTTTTAACACCCCTACCACACCACCTCTCTCTACTAGTGAATCTCCAAACTCTCTTCAGATTCGCCACACAAAAACCAAAATATTCGCATATAAATAGGTAGGGAAAACTCTACTCTCATCCATTCTCCATCACTCTAACTCTATCCCTTGTCAACCCCTACCTCAATTCTTTCATAACCTCATCCATATCAGATTGGATTGCCAAGGAGACATCCCTGCTTTCCTCTGCTATTAATATTAAAATAATCACTCTCGAACTCTATTTATTCTTACATACACGCTTCACTATCGTCAATACATACTTTTGATTCTATTCAGAAGCTTTTCATAACCTCATCATATACAATTGGATTTGCCAAGAAGACATACCAATCCTCGTCTCAACTCGCTATTAATATTAAAATATCACTTTCGACTCTATTTTTCTTACACACGCTTCACTATCGGTCATACCTACTTTTGATTCTATTCAGAAGCTTACCCACCAACACCATATATCCATCCGCCATAGAAAAAAATTTTTTCCCCCCCCCTATTTTTTTTTTTCATTAATTCTAAAATACGCCTGTTGCAAATCCATAATCCTAAATACAATTTATTCTTCTCCTCCCTCCATTACTCGCAATCATTTGTTTCAATGTCCAGATTTGATCCACACTCCTCTACCACTTCTTAACGCAACTTATTCTTCACAATCAGTCCTTCATCTCATTCGACCACTCTTTCGACAAAATATCAATCAATATCTTTTCTACACAACTCATAAACTAATTACTCCTATGATACTTACAGTTAACATTTTTCCTTACCCTTATATAAGGTACTTATATTGACCTCCTCCAACCTCGGAACTATACCCCCATAAACGTTTTGTTACCACAACCTTCAAATCCAATGAATCACCAATCTCGCTATATATATATATATATATATATATATATAATATTATAATATATATATAATATATATATATATATATGATATATATATATATATACTATCTTTATATAGTATATATATATATTATATATATATACTATTATGGTTTTGTGAGTGATCTGAGAGAAGTTTGAGAGGATGGTAGAAAGAATTTGGAGGGTGTGTAAAAGGCTGGGTTTGAAAGTAGACGTAGATAGAAGTAAGGTTATGTTAGTTTGGAGGAGTCCTCGGTGTGAAGGTTATGCCTAGATGGTGAGCAGCTGGAAACAAGTGACTGAGTTTAATATTTAGGATATATAAATGTTTGGACGAAAAAGGGGAACGGATGAATGCCGCAGTGTAGGTAGGTAAGTTCGGTGAAATGCATAAAGGAGGCGTGGTGCAATTAAATCCTTGTGGATGTAAAGAGACAAGTCTTGAGTGCCGCTAGTGTCTTGCGTGATGCGTAAGTTTGCATACCTGTGTTAACTGTATGTAGTAAAGCACTATGGTCCTGGATATATGATAGGTATAGATCTAAAGTACAATCTGTGCTCATGGACAATCTTAGGGGCGTTGTTAGGTGTGAGAAGAATTGATTAAAATGAGGAATGAACGTATTACAGAGTTGTTTGGGAATGAAAAAAGGGATAAATGAAGGTATAAATGAAAATATGTTTAGATGGTTTGGTCATGTGGAAGAATGGTAAAGTCGGTTGGTTAAGTGGATGTTATAGTGGTGAGTGTTTTGGGAATCAACTGGCTGGGGAGACCGAATGAAAAGTGGATTGAGTCAGCAAAATAATGTCGGAGGAGTGACATGTAGTTTGGCCAAGGGCGAGAAAAGTGCAATATGGAGTAAAATGGCAGGGTTTTGTGAGGGTGTATGGTTTGGCCCACCTGGGCCAGGATATACACTGACGATATGCCATAAGTGATGGTCCGTCGCGGTCCGTGAACCTCTAGGGGTGGATTTTCTGTGCGTCGAGTTCCCACTAATAGGTATAAAGGGAGGTAAGGCTGGGCTTTCTTTTCGACTTGTGTGCATATTCTTCTATTATTTTCTTGTTTCTGGTACATGTTACGCACCTTACCACAGTCTTGGGTAAAAAGGTTGTTTGATGATGATATAAAGTATATATATAATATATATATATATATATATATATATATATATATATATTATATAGTTATATATATAGTATATATTATTAATAATTATATATTATATATATATATAATATGTATAATATATATATACGTATATATATTATATATATATATATGATATATAATATATATATAATATATAGTATATATAATGATATATATAGTATATATATATATATATATATATATATTATATATATATTAGTGATGCACCGATACTATGGTATCGGTATCGGTTATCGGTTGATTTTGGGGGGTATCGTTATCGGTATCGGGAATTTTGAGAGTAGTAGTATCGGTATCGGTATCGGTAAAAAATTCATGCCGGATACATTAACCGATACACCATTTTTGCGTCTTTAAATTGATTTTGATATAATATATATATATTATATATATATATCTATATATATATATCATATATATAATATTTATATATATTATATATATATATATATAGTATATATATATATATATATATATATATATAATATATATATATATATATATAACCGTATATATCATAATATATATATTATTATATATTATTATATATATATTATATATATTATATAACTATATATATATATATATATATATATATATATTATATATATTATATATATAATAATATAGTATATATAATATATCCGCAATTTGGTCTGATAATTTTCCTATTCTATCTTACCACACTGTAATGTTAATATTAACTGTTTTCGATTTTTGCATTTGTGCTTTATGAAACGAAGAAATGCTCGAGTTTTGCGTTCGTTTTTGCTAAATCTTAGTGCAAAATCGTAAGAAATGCTTACCAAAACGTAAGAATTTCCTTAATTTTATAAGGTTTTGCTATTTCCTGTGATTGTTGAATTTAGTACGTTTTTATACGAAAATTTGTGTAAACGGAAAAAAAATGACGGAGTTGTAGGCCCGTTTGAATTGATGAATTATTCATTCAATAAAACAGCTTTTAAATCTAATTTCTTCCAAATCGATTAACTCCATCACAATGTTGAATCAATTTTTTTTTTTGGTATATAAACCATGTTATTTTTTTTTTTATTATTATTTTTTTTTTTTGTTTAATTCGACAATCGACGGCTCCATCACAACAGCTGATTCCAAATGTTTGCAAAACAAAAGTAAACCTCGTAAGAAATCGTGTTTCTTTTTGCACGAAATTCGGGAAACTTCGTTCCATTGGCAATCAGGAGTGCCAAAGAAGTCGCCTTAATGGATGTTAAGTGTAGGGTTTAGGTGTTTTTTATATATAAAAGATCCAAATTTTTAAGTTCTTCATCTCTGTAAAAGCATTTTGAGGAATGGAGAATTTTTGAAGAGTATAGGTACTATTGAGGTTCATAGCGATCTCTGACGCTAAATTCCTCTAGTTGAAGAGATGGGAGATTAGTTTCGAAAGGAAATGCCCATGCGTTTGAAGCTCGCATCTTTAGTTTTGTAAGTTTTGACCTACATAGTCATCTGTGTCGGTCACATTTTATATTGTAACCATGCTGTGACCTGTCCAGTTCAATGGGGATGCTTTCTTTAATCTTAAAAGAACTTCCAACTGAGTTGTTGTTAATAAAAACATAAGAAACTTGCATTGTGGAAAGTTTTTTGTTTACGATGTTTCTAATCTGAAAGTGAAGATCATTGAAATGTAGAGAAGCCGAGCGTAAACGGAATTTTAGGAACATCCTATGCAGTAGTTTTTGGGCGATAAGTTGTTATCGAGAAACGAGTAAACAAGTTTAACAAAATGTTTGAGGGATAAAGCGTTACAGCTAGAAATTTAGCCGCGAAAGGTGATTTCTTCCATGGAAAAACTTTCCAATCAGAACAAATTAACAAAGGCTTGTATAATCCTGCGGCCTTAAGCCGAATTTTAATGAATACAGGAGAAAGAAATAAAGAAATAGTAACCCAAGTAAATTATTAGTGGGATTGCGATAAATAAAATAGAAGTAAAAAGCCCACTAATGTTTTACTTGGAACTAATTCTTTAGTTCTATCTCCTTTAATCATAATTGTAATAATACGAAGCGTTTAAGATATTATCAATTTTTATTAGTATTTTCTTTGGTTTTAAAATTTAGACCGTTTTTCGTTTTTGTCATTGTGCTTTACGCTCGATTAAGAAATGCTCCCCCAGTTAGCACGATTTTCCTGTTTAAACGACCGCGATTTTCGTTTCGTGCTAGGCTTACTTTTGTTTTTAAACTTTTGAATCAGCTGTTGTGATAAAGCACGTGGTTTTGGAATCCCAAACTAATACAATAACCAAATGGTTTATTTTACAAATAATTGATCAACTATTGTGATGGTTTTATCCATTTGGAAGAAATTGAGATTTAAAGCTCATTACTTTATTGAATGAAACATTCATCAATTCAGACCGGTCCTACCACGCCGCCATTTTGTTTTTACATTTTTTGCCGGAAGAACGTGCTTAATCCGGCGAAGTTCGGGAAATAGCAACTTAAAAGAAGAAATTAAGGAATTCCTTTTACGTTTGGTGAGCATTTCTTAAGATTTTTCGGTAAGTTTTGACAAAACGAACGCAAACTTGCCAGCATTTCTTACGTCTCGTAAGCACAAATGCAAAACGAAAACGGCTTTCATATATATATTAAATATATATATATATTTATATATATTATATATATAGTGATATAAATATACTTATATAATAATTATATATATAGTATAATATAATATATATATATATATTATATATATATATATTATATATTATATATATATATTATATCTTAGTGATGGGCGATTAATCGTCATCGTAAAAATCGCAAAATCTGCATATTTTTTTCAATCGTCCATCGTCATCGTCATCGGCAAATTGTCGCTAATTAATTTTTAACAATATTAACGAATTTTGAATAATATTAACTCAATAATAATAATTAATAATAATATAATAAATAATGAATAATAATAATAATATAATGATAATAATTAATAATAATAATAATAATTATATAATATATATATATTATATTTATATATATATATATATATATATATATATATATATATATATATATATATATACTATATATATATATATAATATATAATAATTAAAAAGGGAAAGACAAGTTACTTAACCCCCACACGGAACGGGAGCTCGGATACAAAAAAAATTTTTCCAGGTAGCATCTATGATACATAAATAGATGTCTAGGTCGAAATGAATTTTTGTTTTTTTTTTTTTTTTTTTTTTTAACCTGTCTGGGCGAAATTATATATATATATTATTTGTAAAGGTATTACACGGCAATGTAGGGGCGAGCCGACGGGGAACACAGGGGGGGAAGTTTTTTCCATACCCGTAGGGAGGGGCGGAGGAACCCGCGACACCCAAATACCAAAGAGCGGGGTTCTGGAGAACCTCCCCGGAG
>JABUQX010031986.1:5000-10000 GCA_015478945.1 Trachelipus rathkii
AACACACTACCAACCCTTTGGTCTTCCATGGGTCAATTTTGGCCCACCTAATTTTTGGCCATCCCTAATTTTTCGGCAGACCTAATTTTTTCGGTCAACCCTTTGGTCTTCCATGGGACAATTTTGAGAACCCAAATTTTTCGGTCAACCCTTTTGTATTCTACGGTACAATTTTGATGCCTCAGCTTTGATGCCTCAACTTTGATGCCTCAACTTTGTCAATTTTGGCCACGATTTTTGGGCACCCTTTATGGGCTTAGCCCTATTTTTGATGCCTTTACCTTGTTTGACCATGATATTTCGTCCTTAACCCTGCCATATACCATGGGTCATTTTTGGCCCACGGTAATTTTTGGGCTTCCTTTATGGGCTTAGCCCTATTTTTTGATGTCTTTACCTTGTTTGACCATGATATTTCGTCCTTAACCTTGCCATATACCATGGGTCAATTTTGACCCACGCTAACTTGATGGCTTTGATGGTTCCCAATCACCGTAAGAAGTACCTAGTGATGTTCTATTAGTGTTCTATGAGTATTAGATGAGTGCCAGGTGAGTGCCAGGTGAGTGCCAAGTGAGTGCCAATGAGTGCCAATGAGTGCCAAGTGAGTGCCAATGAGTGCCAAGTGAGTGCCACATAGTGCCAAGTGAGTGCCACATAGTGCCAACTGAGTGCCACTTTTTTCAAGCCTTTTCTAGCCTCCCCTGAGCCCCGAATAGCCCTAATATGGGTGTCTACCCCTAGGTAATAAGGTATGAGGATTCGAATGGTGTATATTACAAGCTGCTAGAATGCTTCCTACTATGAGTTAGTATTTTTATAACACTTATAAGCACTTACACTCTCCATAGACACTTACACTTATAAGCACTTACACTCTCCATAGACACTTACACTAACCCATATACACTTACATTCACACCCACACACAGATACACTTACGTTTACACTCACACACTCGATATTTTGATGCCTCAACTTTAATGCCTCAACTTTGATGCCCCAGCATAAATGTCTCAGCATTGATGCCTCAACTTTGAAGGTTCATCTTTGATGACTCATCTTTGATGACGTCATCTTTGATACCATCTATATTGATGATTCATCTTTGATGAAATCATCTTTGATGGCTCATCTCTACCCACATCATAGAACAGAGTTAATATTAATGTCTTCCCCTAGTTCATAAGCTGCCCACCAGGGCGCCGCATGCGCCCTCCGCGCGAAGGCTGACAACCCCGCACCCGCAGGTGCGACCCGCCGCGTCCCCGCCCGCCGCGTGCGCCCGCAGGCGCCATATCCCCGCGTACCCGCCCGCCGCGTGCGCCCGCAGGCGCAATATTCCTGCGCGAATGAAAAATATATATACTATAAGTCATTCATTTTTATTTCATACTTAAACATTTCAAAGAATTTCTTTTCAAATATACTATGAGTCATTCATTTTTATTTCATACTTAAACATTTTTATTAAAAACATTTTCGCGAACCTAAAACTGTAACTCATTACAGACCTATTATTTAACACATATATTTATTAACATTATTTTTACTTAATACTTTTTACTTAATACTTTTTAATTTATAAATTTTTAAAAATTGTATGTAAGAAGAAAAAATCAGAGTGTCTGATATATAATCATTTTATTTTACTACAATTGTACGAAATTTTACTAAAAACATTAACATTACATACCTTAAAGCAGTAAAGCAGTAAAACAAAAGCATACTAATCCCCCTAGGTGTTAGGTAACACCTCTATTGTTTTACTGCTTTACTGCTTTAAGTTAATACTTTTTAATTTATAAATTTTTAAAAATTGTATGTAAGAAGAAAAAAAATCCAGAGTGTCTGATATATAATCATTTTATTTTACTACAATTGTACGAAATTTTACTAAAAACATTAACATTACATACCTTAAAGCAGTAAAGCAGTAAAACAATAGAGGTGTTACCTAACACCTAGGGGGGATTAGTATGCTTTTGTTTTACTGCTTTACTGCTTTAACTTTCTGCTTTACTGCTTTAACTTTCTGCTTTACTGCTTTAACTTTCTGCTTTACTGCTTTAACTCACTGCTTTACTGCTTTAACTCACATACATTACATACCTTAAAGCAGTAAAGCAGTAAAACAATAGTTACCTAACACCTAAGGGATTAGTATGCTTTTGTTTTACTGCTTTACTGCTTTAACTTTCTGCTTTACTGCTTTAACTTTCTGCTTTACTGCTTTAACTTTCTGCTTTACTGCTTTAACTTTCTGCTTTACTGCTTTAACTCACTGCTTTACTGCTTTAACTCACATACATTACATACCTTAAAGCAGTAAATCAGTACGCTGCTAATAGAGGTGTTACATAGCAACAAGGGGATAGTATGCTTTTGTTTACTGCTTTACTGCTTTAACTTTCTGGTTCCTGCTTTAACTTTCTGCTTTACTGCTTTAACTTTCTTTACTGCTTTAACTTTCTGCTTTACTGTTTTAACTTTCTGCTTTACTGTTTTAACTCATATATTTATTAACATTATGTTTTTTATTTTGTTTTAATACTTTTTATTTATTTTATTATTATTATTTTTATTTTGTTTTAATACTTTTTATTTATTTTATTATTTTTATTATTATTTTTATTATTTTTATTATTTTTATTATTTTATTTTTATTTTTATTATTATACTTAGTGTTATTTACTTCATGCCTATTGTTATTATTATTTAGAACACACATTCACTATGACACTTATACACACATTCACTATGACACTTATTCACTATGACACTTATACACACATTCACTATGACACTTATACACACATTCACTATGACACTTACATTTACCCATAGACACTTACATTTACACTTATACACACACACACACACACACACACACACACACACACACAGATTTACTTACACTCACACACCGTGGGCCAAAATTGACCCCTGGAATACCAAAGGGTTGGTCGAAAATTACCGTGGGCAAAAAATGACCCATGGAAGACCAAAGGGTTGGTCGGAAATTAGGGTGGGCCAAAATTGACCCATGGAAGACCAAAGGGTAGCCAAAAATTACCGTGGGCCAAAATTGACCCACGGAAGACCAAATACCGTGGGCAAAAAATGACCCATGGAAGACCAAAGGGTTGGTCGAAATATCATGGTCAAACAAGGTAACGACATCAAAGGGCTAAGCCCCTAAAGGAAAATCAAAGAGTACCGTGGGCAAGAAATTGCCCACGGTCGAAATAGGGAGCGTAAAATAAGGGGGGTAATACGTACAGCAGTTTGACGCAACCGTTTGGCCACCTCTTTCTTCGAAAGGGTGCTAAAAATTAGGGTTGCCAAAAATTAGGGTTGCCAAAAAATTAGGGTTGCCAAAAAATACCGTGGGCCAAAAATGACCCATGGAAGATCAAAGAGGTGGCCGAAAAAAGGTAAAGGCCCAAAAAGGTCAAGGGCAGAAAAGGTCAAGGTCACAAATTTTTTAGTAGCAAAAAGAGTCAAAAAAAAGGTCAGAAAGGGGAAAAAGGGCGAAACTTCTGAGACATGTGACTAAAAAAGGTCTAAGGTAAGGTAAAATCAGCGTTGGTCATTTTGACCATCGTTGTCCAAAAAAGACTTCCTACTACTTATATATATATATATATATATATATATATATATATATATATATATATATATATATATATATATATATATATATATATATATATATATATATATATATATAACCAGCCAGCCTTCTGTAGCACCAGCCAACCTTGCTGTATATGCCTGTTTGCTATATATGCATATATGTATGTATATATATAGCATATATACTATATAGCCTTAACTAATATATATATGCCTTATATATATATATGCTATATTCTTCTTTATATACTATCTTAGCATCTATATATATATATATATATATATTCACAATTTACACATTACATATATATTCACAATACACTGACATAAAGTTCAAATGAAACATAAAAATATTTGAGTTCTTGATACCATTTCTAAATATTTCAGAAACTGAAGGGCCCATATATCCAGCAACACCTCTGGAGGAGAAGTTGGGACAAATCTTGGATAGCTGGGCTGCAGTAAATGTTCACCACAGTACCCTTCTCACTAGGAACCTGTTTCCGTGTGAATACCAGGAGGTCTGGGTGGACTTGTTTATTAAGTATAATACCCCATTACCCAGCTCAGCGGCCGTGGAGAGGTTGTTAGTCAAGGCTCTGAGATTCTAAGAGCAAGAGAGACATCCATGGCATCCAGCAACTTTTGAAAAAATTTATCTTTATGAAAGGGAATATGACCCTATTCAGAATGCAAGAGGAGAGCGAGGAGGAAGATCACAGATAATTGAATAACATTAATAAAATCTTTCTCATTTTTTGTTATATATATATTTGCATCTTTCAATTAAAATTTAAAAATAATTCATCTTTAAATACTTGCGCTTTATTTTTTATATTTTTTTGCGCTCCTAAATTTGTGCTTTTAAAAAAAATTTGATTTGCGGACATGTGCGCTTTGCGCATGCGGACTAAATTTTTTGAAAAATTGTGCGCTTTTGCGCTTGCGGACTAAGTTTTTCCACTTTGCGCTTTTGCGTTTGCGCTTTAAAGTTTAAAATTTGCGCGCCCACCTCTGATATATATATATATATATATATATATATATATATTATTCTGAGTCAGACACATATATATATGTATATGCATATGCTGCTGCTCTAACAATATATGCTCAGCAACATGTAGCTAACAACCAGCATGTAGCCAGCCCAGCAGCCAACCAATAGCAACATATAACAGCAACAATATATGTATAATAATATGCACCAACATATATATATATATATGTATATACCAACTATAAAATACCAGCATATATATATATATATGTAGCAACCAATAATATATATATGCTGCTCGTAGCAACCTTAGCAACAACCAACAACCAATACTATATACACTATAACTGGGTTGTATATG
>JABUQX010031986.1:15000-17500 GCA_015478945.1 Trachelipus rathkii
TCGTGAACAAATGAGAAATTTTATTTAGTGAAGCAAAGCTGAAAAGCTAAAGTCAATAAAGCTTTACTCAATTTACTCTTCATTTTAAGTAATTATTATTAAACTTTATCAGTTTCATCATATTCGTAGAAGAGGATGTTTACAACAAGATTCTTGAACAGAATGGAAAACTGTACAAAATTAGATATAAATTAAACTGAAAAGAAAAGTTTGGTATCCAGAGACTACAAAAATGAGAAATTGGTATCGTGCATGTGCAACAGAAAGACTTTTCTTTCCCAAAATTCTTCAATCTGAAGATTCGATAGTGTATATTGATACAGACATGATATTTCTTAATCCTCCAGAAGACTTGTGGAAAGAGTTTTTGCAATTTGATTTGATTCAAATGTCTGGAATAGCCGAATGTTTAGTGTCTTCACTACCAAAACCCGAACAAATCTGAAGTAAATATGATAAAATTTATGAGCACCTTTTGAAGGGTGTTTGAGGCTTTTCCTATAAAATTTGATGCCACGTTTTGGTATCTTTTTAACTGACATTACACACGAATAGGGAATTCCTTATTATGGCAAAACTGGTCTTAGCGCCGGAGTGTGGATGATGAATCTTACGAGAATGAGGAGCTTTACAGGTGGATGGATAAATACATGTATAAATATTACCAAAGAATATAAAAATCGACTTTATGGAGCCGATCAAGATATTGCTAATGTTATATTTAGCAAGGTATTGTTATATCACTTTAATCTCTCTCTCTATCCTAGTTTCACTTGTTTATAGAAATAATATCCTATTAATCTGTAAACTCTATTTCACTTATATTTCATTTTTACTTTAATTAGCATAAATTGTTTTTTTTCCTTAATACCTGAATGCTTTTAAGCATTTATTATTCAATTGTTTATTCTGTCTACTTCTTACTTTCATATAACCTAAAATAACCTTTCATAAAATCATAAATGCGTATAAAAGTATTTTTTTTTTATCTTGTGGGAATATTATGAGTAATTTCCTTTAGTGTTTTTAATAAAAAAAGTAACAATGATTACAGAATCCGGAACTTTTATACGACCTACCTTGTCAGTGGAACTATATAACATTTATATGCAATGACAACAGATATCCGTGTAAAGGAGTAGAGGAAACTGGAATCTATTTATTGCATGGGTGTAGCCTTGCATTTTATGGGAATCGCAGTGAGAAATTTAAGGTAAGAATTTTTCCCTTTTGAAAGTAGGTTTTATGAAATTTGAAAATTAAGGATAAATAAATCATTCGTTTACCATCACATCACTCTTAAAAAATTTCAAATACTTTATGGCGATATATATATATATATATATATATATATATATATATATATATATATATATATATATATATATATATATATATATATATATATATATATATATATATATATATATATATATATATATATATATATATATATTTATATATATATATATATATATATATATATAACACTATATATATATATTTTTAAATACAAATCTATATATATATATATACTACTGCTATATATATATATATATATATATATATATATATATATATATATAACTCTATCTTAAATAATTATAAATATATATATATATATATATATATATATATATATCACGTACCATGTCCCGCATTGCTGCAGAGTGGTGTTGGTAGTTGAAAGGTTTTGAACTTATCAACACCATTCACGAAAAGCAAGATTTGATAGAAGGGGGTTTTCAGCCCCTTGCTATCAGACAAAGAATTTAAAAATTTTCTTCAAGGACTCGATGACTTTGAGAAACCACTTTACAAAATTTAAATTTTTTTTTTTTTTTTTTTTTTTTTTTTTTAATATATATATATATATATATATATATATATATATATATATATATATATATATATATATATATATATATATATCTATATATATATATATATATATATATATATATATATATATATATATATATATATATTTATATATATATATATATATATATATATATATATATATATATATATATATATATATATATATATATATATATATATATATATATATATATATATATATATATATATATATATATATATAATAACAATATATATCCAAATTTCGATTTAACTCGGATATATATATATATATGTTATTATATATACTCTTATATATCTATATATATATAATATATATATATATATATATATATATATATATATATATATATATATATATCTCTGGCTATTTTTTTTTTCTTTCTCCTCTTCAGGAAGGATTCTTCATCCTGTCAGCCGCGCAAGCGTCTTTCTCCAGACATCCCTCTGCTGCACTATTCCTCTTCTCTTTAGCACTCTCATTTTTGGTAGCTGACATCTTTCCAGAGAGTCCTCCACCGACTCCGCCCATCTCTTCTTCGGTCTTCCCCTTGGTCTTCTGCCCTCTGGTGTCCATTCCCATCTTCTTTTCGGCATTCTCTCCTGCTCCATCCTC
>JABUQX010031986.1:20000-22500 GCA_015478945.1 Trachelipus rathkii
TAAATTAATAGAATAATATATATATATATATTATATTTATAATATAATATATATATATGTATATATATAATATATATATATATATATATATATATCAGTAATTGGAGAGTTCCTAGACCGTATATTCAATAAAAACTAAAATAAAATAAAATTCATTATATGGTAAACGTTTCATATTATTACCTTGTAAAGTTGTATTAGGTAAATTAAAATGTTAACAATATACAAGTTGATAACTAAATTAAAATATTAATAGATATATATAAAATAAAATAAAAAATATTGTGCGAAGTGTAAAAAAGTTGAAAATCAGAAATAAGTTTGTGTAATATTAGGAATAAAAGAGAATAAAAACAAATAAACAAGAAATATAGACCTCCCTTATAAAAGAAAAGAAAAGAATAAAGAGTTAAAAGGAGATAGATAGTTCAGGCAATCAGGAGTGCCAAAAAAGTCTTAAGGATGTTAATTTTAGATTTAAATTTTTTTATATATAAGATTCAAAAATTTTAAGTTCTTCATCTGTAGAAGCATTTTGTGGAATGGAGAAGTTTTGAAGAGATATAGGGTACCTATTGAGGTTATAGTGATCTCTGATATCTGAATTCTCTGGTTGAGAGATGGGAAGATTATTTCAAAAGGAAATGCCCATGTGTTTGAGGGCTCGCATCTTTAGTTGTGGGAAAGTTTAACCTACAGAGTCGGCGTTAAGGTCGTCACATTTATATTTGTAGACAATGTGTGACTTCAAGTTCAGGGGGATGATTTCTTTGATCTTAAAGAAACTGCCAATTGAATTGTTGTTAATAAAAGATATATGAAGTTTGATTTGAGGAAAGTTTTTGTTTAAGATGTTTCTAATCTGAAAGTGAAGATCATTGGAATAGGGTCCAATGTAGGGAAGCTGAAGGTAAACAGGAAGTTTAGGATTATCATATGGTAGTTTTAGGGCGATAAGTGTTAACGAGAAACAAGTAAACAAGTTTTTCAAAAAGGTTAGAGGGATAAAGGTTAAAGCTAGAATATTTACGGATAAATGTGATTACTTCATGGAAAAACTTCCAATCAGAACAAATAACAAAGGCTTGTGTATGCAGAATCCTAGTCCCGCAATTTTATGATTAAATGAGATAGAACTAAAAAATTAGACCAAGTAAAGTATTCATGGGCTTGCGATAAATGGAAGAAGCAAACCCACTAATACTTTACTTGGGAGTAATTTCTTTAGTTTTGTATCCTTAAATCATAATTGTAGGAATACGAAACGTTAACGAAAGAATGAATTTTAGTATTTTATTTGCTTTTAATATATATATATATATATATATATATATATATATATACATCAATCATCAATATATATATATATATATATATATCTATTATATATATATATATAAATACGGTATACTATATATATATTATATATATATATATATATATATATATATATATATATATATAAGGTTTGGTTTCAAGTAAAAGTTTTTTCTTGTATTTGTATTATTACTTGTAGGAGTACTTGTATTTGTACTTGTACTTGCAGTTTCTAAAACCAATGTACTTGTACTTGTACTTGTACTTGAGCCTTTTGTACTTGGTACTTGTGCTTGGTACTTGCAAGTACTTTTGGCATTTTTAACTTGCAATATTTTTCATTTTCTTTTTTAATCAATTTTCCTACGTATTGATATTATTATTTCTTATATGTAGTCCTAAATAAAGTTTTCCATTTATGAATATATTTATTTGTAATTTTTGTTCATTTGATATAGTACTAGTTATATATGTATTTTTATATATATTATATATTGTGTAATATATTTTATAATTATATATATTATATATATATTTTATACGTAGTTATAGTATATAATATAGTATATATTATAATATATTATATATATATTATAATAGTATTGTTTTATATATATATATATATATATTTTCATCATTAACCACCTTTTTCCCCATGACTGGGTGTGGGTAAGGTGCGTATACATGTATGCACCGGAAACTAGACACAATGTAGTTTTTAGAGTGAAGTATTGACTCAAGTTTCGGATAAAAGTAAAGCCTCATGTCTGATCCTTCCCCTTAATACGTTATTAGTGAGAATTTGCCGTCTTAGTCAGTAATGGATCCACCCTAGAGATTGCTTCACGTTGTACAGTCGCTGAGCTTCACTAGTGCAGTCGCCAATGGTGGGGTTCAGTTCCTTTTCTATGGTGGTCTCTATCTATATTCTCGCATTTATCTCTTCTCGTCACTAAAGACCCTGTCCATTTAGTATACTTCCTATTGTATCACCTGTGTCTCTCGGGTCCCCCTGCCGTTGTTGGTTTTGAACTCGACATTTTTACTTTCCTCCTAGGACATTTCGTTTTGCTGACTCATAATCCACTTTTTTTCAGTCTCGCATTAAGCCTATGTCGGATTCCCCTGATCTTGATTTGTGTGTTGGTGTGTGTTGTTCACGCACTTAGATTCCGCTTTAACA
>JABUQX010031986.1:27500-30769 GCA_015478945.1 Trachelipus rathkii
TATATAATATATATATATATATATATATAACATATATATAATATATATTATATATAATATATATATATATATATATATATATATATAATAATCTATATATATATATATATATTAATATATATCATATAATATATAAAAAGGAAATAGTTTTTTGGCTGGTAATTAAAGAACATAGTTTCACATTAGGCCTTTTTACATAATAGAAACTATATAGCATCATTGAAACATACAAATTTTACACATCAATTTTATTTACACGTTCATTAAAAAAATGCCTTGTTAAAAACATATAATGAAATATAATAGCACTAGACTCCGCTAAACTAGAGTAGTGATGCTGACAGGGCGTGTGACAGTTTTTTATAATAATCACTTAATATATTTTAAAAACGTTAACGATATATATAATGATTACTTAATATAAATTTTAAATCTAAAGAATCAATCAGGTAAACAGCTCCATTTTTCTCCCTAAAGACAGAAATCCAGTGTCCTTCTGTTGTAATATGCCGAGGCGATGTGTTGAATAGCGAATCCCGGTATTCCTAGCCAATTTTCACAGACCGCTAGACTCATTAATGAGCAAAAAACTCCTATAAATCGTGGCTCGTTTTTTTAAATACGTTTTTTATTTCCTTCTTCGTCTCATCTATTAATAATCAAAAGCACATTGGCGTAACTCTGTCAATTTCGATGAGCTGAGGATGCCTCCAGATAAACCAATAACTTGATGAATATTGTAGTCTTCCACCAAAGGAGAGACTTAATCCTGATGTCCCCTTTCATAATATGTTTAAATGACTAGCATTACGCATTACAAGCTGAAAGAAAGCATATAAATTACTATTCTTTGCGTATTCTTCAAGATCTATTCCCGTTCCACTATCGTTGCATGAGACATGTGTTGGCTATTAAATCCATAAAAAGAGTCGTGAATATAGTCATTGGGGCCGCATTGTAAACATTTCATATCGCGTCCGTATGGCTGTCCATTCATTATGCAAACTGATTGCCTCTAATGTCTGACAGTGGTGAACTGTATAGGGTGTACCCTTTTATAATGTCCGTAGTATGCTTTTCAATGTCAGACAATACCCTATTATCACTTCTCTGCGGTAAATTCCTATTCACAATGTTAGGTATATTGATACTCGATAATCCCTGGGTGAAATTAAATAGCTTGGTTTCAACTCTTCGGATAGGATACTTAGCTGTAGTGTTCAAAAGTGATTTTTCAATTTCAAGATGTCAATACTATTAATAATTTCACTTTTCTGACATAGAGGTAAGCCTCTAAAAATTTGAAAATAGGTTCTGGACCATACAGCTGTTAAAAAAAAAGCTGCGCGGCTTGCTATTATTTTAAAGCGTAAATTTAGAACTCATTGATCTGGTTAATCGGATTCTGGTATCTACAGCAGGAAGAATAAATCTTTCTTGAGAGAAGATATCACCATTTAAACGACCGTAAAATTCATGTGTTATTTGTAGTTTTATTCGCTTTATCTATCTGATTGTTAACATCCTTGGGACTGATAAAAACCAATCGATTGAGATGAGATTGCTTTGGCATCGTTAAAATAATTTAATAAAGTGTTCTATATACACTTCTATAAGGATAAAATTCGCCAGCCGATGCCCTAGATGAAAGTTTTTTCGTTGAGATAAGACTTCAATCTGGTTAAAACAAGTATACAGGAAATGTGATTCCGTGTACACTATGTGGTCGTCGTCCGAAGGAAGATCTGTACCATTAGGTTTTGTCAATTTAGTTTTTAAATATAAAAACACATTTAAAGGGTCCAAATACTGGTCTGAGGTGCCTGGAATATTGAACTCGAGAGGAACATCGTTGTTGGTGATTGAGTGTATAGGGTTAATACTGATGAAATTGGTTTCACTTACACTAATCTGGGTGGGGTTCATCGAGAAGAGGTCTAATTCGCTCTTACAGCAGTTTGGGGGCTAGAAGGATGTAGGAAGTGCATCTTGCATGGAAGAACTCTAACCATATAATGATCAGCGTAGGTATAAAACTTTCCTTATATACAGTACAGTCATACATTCCATTTAGTAATTAAATAGCAAACACATCGATACATTTTTTCTTAAGAGCCCTCTTTGCTTTAAAGTTTTTCTTAGCTACAATTTTCTTGAGTCCTTTGTCTTGACCCATCATCTTACGCCTAATTTTACGTTTGACTATAATTCTAAGATATAGTTCAATATATATATAATATAATATATATTATATAAAATATATATATATATATTATATCTATATATATATAATATAATAATATATTATATACTACGAACTTATTGTATATAAGATTTTATTAAGAGAAAACAAGAGTAAGAATTATTTATCCGAGGCTATCACTTTAAAATTTATTTGTTCTTCAGTTCTTTAATAAATTTATTATTATTATTATTATTATATTATTATTATTATTATTATTATTATATTATTATTATTATTATTATTATTATTATTATTATTATTATATTATTATTATTATTATATATTCATTATTATAATTATTATTATTATCTATTATTATTATTATTTTGTATAGCAGTGTTTAGTGAAAGGACTGGCGATAGTATATATACTTATATCTATATATATATATATATATAATATATATATATATTATATATATTATATATCATACTATATATATAATATATATATTATAAGTGTTGTCTGTGAAATTAATATATTTTTGGCATTTAAAATAATATTTTGGTTCGTAATTATTTAAATGTTCTATGTGTTGCTAACCTAATATTATTTATTTATTAATAAATAATATTATTGTTTTAAATTGTGATAAAACTATTTGTGTGAGTAAATATTTTGTGAACGTTTACGCAGCAGACGCTTTCGCGTACACATGTGTTTGGACACAGGATTTTTCTCAGGTACCATTTTTTAAATATAAAGTATTTATTTAATTTGAAATTACTTTGAAAGATTATTTATTATTAAATATAAAGTCACAAATTTAATTAATGCTTTATTCATTTATTTATTTAATTGAGTTAAAATATATTGTGTTTTCTAATTTGATCTTTCATCTTCAATGAAAAATCAGAGTTAGAAAACGGATTTGCAAGAACAGCTGATTCCGAGACACATTTACAAATCGACAAATTCTTGTTTATATATTTTCTAATATTTTTTGGTTTTAGTACAGAGTCCTATATATAAAAATATTTCTCTATACATTTTAATTTTAATATTTATTTTATTTATATATTTA
>JABUQX010031987.1:5000-10000 GCA_015478945.1 Trachelipus rathkii
TTAATGATTTAGATAATATGTCAAAGGAAATGAAAATAGACAAATAAATTTGATTTTTTATTGCACAAAATTCACGAAAATCAACTTTAACTAAAATATGCTTGTATATACATGTTAAAATCGTTTTTCGTGCTTCTAAGGCTCTTCTCCGTACATTTACGTTTACAGACAGCGTCTGAAAGCTCTCTATACATCATCCAACAGTAACCGGCTATCATCGCAACGCTCCATTTTCCCTGGTATCTCCCTTCCATCTCTTTGATGTCCTGGTGAAATCTTTCAACTTGTTTCTCACTCACAGCTCCCAAATTTCTAGGTAAGTAATCGAGATGGAAATGGAGGAAATGTACCTTTAAGCTAATTAGGCAAATTAAAGCTTGAAATGCTCTCAACATTCGTCCGATAATCTCCTTATAGTTAGGGTCCTTGCTGTTGCCCAAAATTTCTGCACGACCTATCTGAATGCTTCCCAACCTTCTTTCTGAGGATATGTCATGTCATGGTCTTCATGCACTCATGGTCAGCCATAAGCCTTCTAATGTCCGGTCCGATGAACACACCTTCCTTCAATTTTGCCTCTGTTAGACCTGAAAACTTGGAACGCAAGTATTTGAAGCATTCTCCATCTTTCGGAAGTGAGTTCACTATTTGCTTCATCAATCCTAATTTAACGTGGAGTGGTGATAAAAAAAACTTTATGGGAGGTACTAAAGATTTTCGGAGGACATTTGTTTCACCAACTGTAAGCTCCCTTGGCTGCCATATCTTTTTCGTCCAGTGAGTTGTACGGTCTCGACTGTCCCATAGGCATAGGTAACAGGGGTATTTCGTAAATACTTTTGGATGGATTTCGTAAATCCAGCTTGTTGCCTAAATATGATGCACAAGACCTTCGAATTTCCATACACTATCCATCCGTTCATATTTTTAATTTCCGAAGGATTATTTCGGTTTCGTAGGTTTCATGCAGTGTACCGAATGACTACAGGAATGGAAGCGTAAATACCACCGTTATTAAGAGTATAATACCACTTTTAGGCTTCTTTGAAAGAGTCAATAAATAGACCCATTGAGATACAGATCACATTGAATTTTTTGAATTGACCTATTAAACCTTCAAAGTCTGTGCAATAGCCCAAGTTGCTTACCAAGGAAAAGCTAGGCACGAACTCCTTTTCAAGATGTTTTTGAACTACGAAAATAAAACTCCAGGCAACAATAAATCCCTGTTTTTGAGCCTTAATCCGAGTAATTCTGCAGCATCTTTGGGCCGATTCAAGCCCTTACTAAATTATTAACCTCCTCATGAGAGAAACATTTTGGTCCTGTATCATCTTCAAAATCAGAACTTGATTCATGAACTGGTTCAGGTATAATTACATCTTCAAAGGAGCAACGTATTTCTTCCAAGGTACCTTGGGGCTAGAGTACTGAAATATTTGAATCGTGAGGGATGGTGCGAATTAAAGATTGAAGATTGGGGTATGAAATGGAATGATTCCATATGGATTATACCCTTTTACATTGCAAGAGCAAATGCTACAATCGTCACTATGGTTCTTCTGCTCACGCCATATCATAGGAATCCCAAAACTTAAAGTTTCTTTCTTACCTTTGAACCAATTTTGGAGATCCTTAAAGCACCGTTTGCACACTTTATGAGGAGCCCAAACTATGTTTTCATCTCCAAGTTTTAGTCCGAAATACGCCGAGTATACTTTTTTCACAATCTCTGTGATACTCAGCAGTTTCTTTAACATTGTATATTCACCACAAATATAACAAAAACTGTCTGGCCAATTAATACATTAATGAAGTTGAAGTGTCAAAAATCGAAAAACGATCGTATTTTTTAAAAAAAAATCTGTTAAATAAAAAGAGAATTTTGCGATTTGAGGTAAATCCTGACGTCTACGATTTTTTTCAAGAGATTTTTCGTTTTCAGCACACCAAAGTAAATAGAAATCAGTTAGAAATAATTAAACAGTTTTTTGGTCACATACCTGTCTTATTATTATTATTATTATTATTATTATTATTATTATTATTATTATTATTATTATTATTATTATTATTATTATTATTGTTATTGTTATTGTTATTGTTATTGTTATTATTGTTATTGTTATTGTTATTGTTATTGTTATTATTATTATTATTATTATTATTATTATTATTATTATTATTATTATTATTATTATTATTATTATTATTATTATTATTATTATTATTATTGTTATTGTTATTGTTATTGTTATTGTTATTATTATTATTATTATTATTATTATTATTATTATTATTATTATTATTATTATTATTATTATTATTATTATTATTATTATTATTATTATTATTATTATTATTATTATTATTATTATTATTATTATTATTATTATTTATTATTTATTATTTATTATTTATTATTTATTATTTATTATTTATTATAAGGGTGGGTGTGTATGAATATTATTATTTTTGTTTATTTATTATTATTATTATTATTATTATTATTATTATTATTATTATTATTATTATTATTATTATTATTATTATTCAAAAATAGGAAGCTCTTCTAGAAGGGAGTAGGAAAGGTTAAGGAATAGAGTAAAGGGTATCTTCTTTGAATAATGAATAAGGATGGTAATTTGTGACTGATGAATTGGGCACGAGGAGATTGTGGAGCGATCACTTCAAGACTGGCCTGCTGTGGTGAGTAATGAAGAGGTGATAGTGAATGTGTGTGGGTTTGATAGTGTAAGAAGAAATAGGTATTTTGGAGATGAGGTAATCAGTAGGGAGGAGATAATAAGTAGAGTGAGAAAGTTGAAGAATAGTAAATTCGCAGGTATTGATGGAATTGTAAGCTGATAATATGGTTTCGACTTACGGCAAACAGTTCTACTTAACTATCATACTTCCGGGCATTTTAAACACCCTACCCCACAGCTGTAGGAAGTGAAAGAAGGATAAGGAAAGAAATATATATATATATATATATATATATATATATATATATATATATATATATATATATATATATATATATATATATGGTGTGTATCAAGATCTATTATGGCGAAACAATAGACTTTAACGCAGGAAATACCAACACAAACACGATCTTGATACACAAAAGGAAAATTCTGCTCTCCCACATCATAGACTAACACAAAACCACCAAATAAACATTCAAAACATGACAAGCATCAGAAACATACATGACACCAATAAAAGAAAAATTACAGAAGCCTTTGTATATATAAACCCCACTACAACCGCTGTCCTGGAGATTACACAATAGAAAAAAATCAGAACAAAATTATGCAAATTGCAAATATCACCCTACTACAAAAGTTTATTGGAAGATCAACCTACTAACAGTTGAAAGCACAAAGAGAAAAAGTAATAGATCATTACATATTATCTATTGCTTGAAAAGGTCGTTAAGACGAAAGCTTGCATTAATTTAATGTTTTTAAATTAATAAAGTGATTTTAAAATATGTGCTTAGTAAGTAAATAACTAAGAGCAACATAGGGTCTATAACCAAAGTGTGTATATATATATATATATATATATATATATATATATATATATATATATATATATATATATATATATATATATATATATATATATATATATATATATATTTTAGTGTTATTATTATTTCACTTCGCACGCGAGTGCAGTGACTGTTGAAATGTTTTCTAAAACTTCAACCGGGTTTGAACACAAGGCCTCCGCGCTTGTGTTGGTTACCCTAACCACTACGCTAGAGAAACTTCCAGCTATGAACGATTTAGAACCTTTAATTTAAATATTTTCAAGTTCTTATATATTTTAAAATAACTCTTTTAATAATTATTTAATGATCAAAATGCATAGAGGCAAATTTATTTACTTTTTAATTCTCTATAAAATTTTATCAATAATAATTTATGTAAAACTCAGAATAATCATATTAAATTTAGTTTATATCATATCTTCTTTATATTAGCCGCCCATAAAAATTAATAGGAAAGCAAATTTATAGATCTTTATATTCTCCATAAAATTGTTTTTATAAAATATTATGTAAGTAGTAGGTAAACTGCTAAGAGAGTGAAGCGAACGTGTTCCAGAACCAGAGAGAATGAAACGAACATTTACCATCCCGGGAACGAGCGAATGGGACTGGTAAAGCAAGTAAAATGAGCGAAAAGTGCTGGTACCGGTAGTTTCCCTACTACTTATAAATACACATATATATATATATATATATATATATATATATATATATATATATATATATATATATATATATATATATATATATATATATATATATATATATATATATATATATATATATATATATATGTATATATATTGGGTTCATGTAGGACAGTGACCACCACCACAATCCCCACTGGGTTGATTATTTCAACCTCATATATATATATATATATATATATATATATATATATATATATATATATACTTTCTATATATATATATATATATATATATATATATATATATATATATATATATATAAATATTGAGAGAGAGAGAGAGAAGGAAAGAGAGAGACTATTGATTTACAATATAAAAGTACGTGTTTATGCACAAGCACGAAATTGATAATAGAAAAGAAAAAACTGATCAAAACACGTTAGTCGAGTAACAAAAGCTTTGGAAAGAAGCAAAAAAAATAAACAAATGATAAATAAATCTGTTCCAAAATTGCTGACTCATCTTCATTAAGAAATGGGGAATTATGGACCAAATTTATTAACTTTTAATCTCAATTAGAATGAGAAGGAAAATAAAATAAAAACATTCTTTAGGCAAGCAGGATGGATTCTCTCGAAGAATCGTCAGGAAGTTAATAAAAAAAAATCGTAATAACAAAACAATTAGACAACAATTAAGCAAAATATTATATTGTACTTTATTGAATTTCAAATTTTTAACATTTTGATTTAATTGCTGTAAATTTTGCTGGACCAAATATT
>JABUQX010031987.1:20000-22500 GCA_015478945.1 Trachelipus rathkii
TTTTTTCTTAAAGAATACCCCAAGGGTATACCGCCACGATGGCAGGAGTCGGGGTCTCTCGGCCTTCCGGGGAACCACAGGGTACGGGGTAGGACTAATTTCCCCCCCTCCGGGGAGGGTCTCCGGAACCCCCGCTCTTTGGTATTTGGGTGTCGCGGGGGTTCCTCCGCCCCTCCCCTACGGGGTATGGAAAACGTCCCCCCCTGTGTTCCCCGTCGCCTCGAGCCCCCTACATTGCCGTGTAATACCTTTACAAATAATATATATATATATATATATATATATATATATATATATATGACCCCCGCATATATATATATATATATAATATATATATATATATAATATAATATATATATATATATAAATATTATTATATATATTATGTCCCCTGCTCCTAAAAAAAAAAATAGCCAATAAATTTATTTTATTTATTTATTTTTTTTTTTACATTTTCCTAACTAAAATTTTACAAGGATTCCAAAAATGTATTCCTTTTCGCTGTAGCTATTGTAGTTAGTTTTTGAATATGATTTTTTTTTTTTTTAACATTTTCAGCACTAAATTGACCAGCATTCCAGCAATGTATTTCTTTTCCCTCGTAGCTATTGTAGTATTTTGAGATATCTAGATTAAAAAATAATTTTGCTGTTAATGAAAAATACAGTATAGCCCATAATATGATATATATATATATATATTTTTTATAAAAATTATATATATATATATATATATATATATATATATATATATATATATATATATATATATATATATATATATATATATATATATATATATCTTTTGCTTGCCGTCCCGCACCGCCCCACACCACACCACACCGCCACCTCACTTAGTAACGGATAGAGTTTACCACATGGTATCTCTTTCAAACTTGACACCCCCATAGGGTGTGACGTACACTCGTCGTAGACGAGTTACGTGCCATGCACCCTAAAGGGGAGATGGGGTGCTAGCCCTCAAACCTGAGATATTGACGTTAGAAGGCTGAAACTTGGTATACACCCTTCATATAAGGTACCCATATCATATATGGAGTTAAATAATCGTACACCCCCAAAGGGGGGTCTCCAGCCCCCAAACCTGAAATATTGACAAAGAACGACGAAACTTGGTATACACCCTTCATATAAGGTACCCACATCATATATGGAGTTAAATAACCGTACACCCCAAAGGAGGGTCTCCAGCCCCCAATACCTGAGATATTGACGTAGAAGGCTGAAACTTGGTATACACCCTTCATATAAGTTACCCACATCATATATGGAGTTAAATAACCGTACACCCCAAAGGGGGGGTCACTAGCCCCCAAAAACCTGAGATATTGACGTAGAACGACGAAACGTTGGTATACCACCCTGTCATATAAGGTACTCACATCATATATGAGTTAAATATTTCTTGTCGTACACACCCAAAGGGGGGTCTCCAGCCCCCAAATCTGAAATATTGACATAGAACGACGAAACTTGTATACACCCTTCATATAAGGTACCCACATCATATATGGAGTTAAATAGCCGTACACACCAAAGGGGGGTCTCCAGCCCCCAAACCTGAAATATTAACATAAAACGACGAAACTTGGTATACATCTTTCTTATGATGTAACCTCAAAAAAAAAAAAAAAAAAAAAAAAAAAAAAAAAAAAAAAAAAAAAAAAAAAAAAAAAAAAAAAAAAAATTATAACTTAAAAATTTTTTTTTTTAATACCCTAAAACAGTAATCAGTAAATCAAACTGACCCTCCCCTACCCTTCCATGATCTATTGAACTATTGACCTATATTGATCTATTGATTCAAGTCAAATTTTTATTAAAATTGTTATGTTTTACATATCCTAAAGCAGTAAATCAGTAAATCAAACTACATCCAGCTACCTTCATACCCTTCCAGAATCTATTGATCTATGATTCTATTGATTTCAGGTTGTCATATTTTCTATTAAAATTTGCATGTTTACGATTAATTAAAGCTGTAAACCAGTAAATCAGTAAAGCAGTAAATCAGTTAAACAGTAAAATCAGGAAATCAGTAAATCAAACTGCCATCCATTCACCCTCCTACCCTTCCATGATCTATTGATCTATTGATTTATTGATCTATTGATCTATTGATCTATTGATTCAAGTCATATTTTTACTAAAATTGTTATGTTTTACATACCCTAAAGCAGTAAATCAGTAAATCAGTAAATTCAAACTGCCCTCCTCACCCCTACCGTGATCTATTGAGCTATGATCTATGATCTATTGATTCAAGTCATATTTTTACTAAAATACATGTTTTTACATACACTAAAACAGTAAATCAGTAAATTTCAGTAAATTCAAACTGACCATGCCTACCCATTCGTGAAATCTATTGATATTGAATTCTATTGATTCAAGTCATATTTTTTTATTAAAATTGTTATGTTCTTACATACCCTAAAGCAGTAAATCAGTAAATCAGTTAATTAAACTGCCCTCCAGTC
>JABUQX010031987.1:25000-27500 GCA_015478945.1 Trachelipus rathkii
TTTTTCAAAGAACTTATTTTATGTTATGTCAGGATAAAATTTTGTTATTTTTATGTTATGTTTGTATTCAAAGAACTTATTTTATGTTATGTCAGGATAAAATTTTGTATTTTATGTTATGTTTGGTTTAAACTTTGTTATGTTTGCCCAATTATTTCGTGGGATTATGATATTTAGACGAGTTATTGATGAATTTTGTTAAATATTACGAAGTTGATGTAAAAAAATTTGATACGTTAGCAATATATTCGTGTCTGTATGATGATTAGACTGGGTTATGCTAAATTTTTGTTAAATATTACGATGTTAATGTAAAATTAACATAGATATGTTAAGAGATATGCTTGAAAAGTTGTGAATAGTGTTACGTTTTGTACCGATGTGTTAAGGTACTTTGACGGTATTGCTTAAGTGCCAAGAAATTTGTAATGTTAATAGTTTATTCGCCCGTATCGTGTGTTAGATTTGTCGTTGTACATTTATTCTTAGTTTCAGGTTATGTTATGTTACTTTATGAATGTAAAAACTTTGTTACAGATACCATATAATTTGATGCGTTATCTATATAAAGAACATTATTGTTTGTTGTTATTTTTTATCCGAAATGATACTCGAAATATGACATGAATCAATAGTTCAATAGATTACAGGCGGGTCGTGGTGGGAGGGGCGGGGAAGGGTTGATGGTTTGATTACTGATTTACTGATTTACTGCTTTAAAATCAGCAAACTATTACAATTTACTATGATATTTCATTCAAAGAACTTATTTATGTTATCTTTGGATAAAACTTTGTTATGTTTGCCCCTATTTGCTGGGTATGATAATTAGACAAGTTAAATGATAAATTGTTGTTAAATATTAACTGTGTCAATGTAAATTAACGTTAATATGCTTAGAGATATGCCTTGGAAAAAGTAGTAAATAGGTTAGTTTTTATGCTAAAAGTTAGCGTACTTTACTGTGTTAAGTGGTGAAACTTGTTAATGTTATCAGTTTTATTAGCTGCGTAAGCCTGTGTTAGGTTTGTCGTTGTACATTTATTTTCTTAGTTCATATGAATTGCTAGTTAGCTTTATTAATGCTGAAACTTTGTTTATGTTAGCATATATTCGTTGGTTAGTAATAAAGAACTCGTATATGACTTGAATCAAATAGATCAATAGATTTCAGATAGTCATGGATGGGTAGGAGGATAGAGTGTGTGGGCTTGATTACTGATTTACTGATTTTACTATGTTTTAGGTATTTAAAAATGCAAATTTTTAAAGCTATATAAACATTAAAAAGAATAAATTTTCTAGTAAAAACAACAAAATTGTTTAAAGAAAACAAAACAAAATAAATAAAAGTTTTTGTGTTATGTTATACATAATATGACTTGAATCAATAGATCAATAGATCAATAGATCAATAGATCAATAGATCATGGAAGGGTAGTAGGGTGACTGGAGGGCGTTTGATTTTTACTGATTTACTGATTTACTGATTTACCTGATTTACTGATTTACTGCTTTAGGGTATGTAAACAACAATTTTCTTAGTTTCAGGTTATGTTATGTTAGCTTTATAATGTAAAAACTTGTTACGTTACCGTATATATTCCATGGTTAGTATATAAAAAACTTATTTTGTGTTATGTTTTATCCGAAATGATACTCGAAAATATTGACATGAATCAATAGATCAATAGATCCAATGATCATGAAGGGTAGGAGCGGTGGCTGGATGGGACTTTGCATTTACTGATTTTACTGATTTACGATTACTGATTTAGGCGTATGTAAAACATAACCAATTTTAATAAAAACAAAAAATGTTTAAGGAAAACAAACCAAAATAAATAAAAAGTTTTTGTGTTTATGTTATACAAAATATGACTTGAATCAATAGATCAATAGATCATGGAAGGGTAGGAGGTTGGCTGGAAGGTACTTTGATTTACTGATTTACTGATTTACTGATTTACTGCTTTAGGGTATGTAAAAATGCAATTTTTTTAAGTTATAAACATAAAAAGAATAAATTTTTTAGTAAAACAAAATATTTAAAGAAAACAAAACAAAAATAAATTATAAAAGTTTTTGTTGTTATGTATACAAAATATGGACTTTGAATCAATAGATCAATAGATCAATAGATCAATAGATCACGAAGGGAGGAGGCAGTTTGATTTACTGCATTTACTGATTTACTGCTTTAGCGGTATGTAAAAATGCAAAATATTTTATTAAAAATATAACTTGAATCAATAGATCCAATAGATCAATGGATACGAATGGGTAGGATGGCAGTTTGATTAACTGATTACTGATTACTGGCTTTAGGTATGTAAAAATAACAATATTTAATAAAAAAATGACTTGAATCAATAGATCAATAGACAATAGATTCACGAATGTGGTAGGATGTAGGTTGGGTGGTTTAATTTACTGATTTACTGCTTTAGGGTATGTAAAACATAACAATTTTAGATAAAAAATATGACTGAATCAATAG
>JABUQX010031987.1:32500-37500 GCA_015478945.1 Trachelipus rathkii
TTGCGCGAGAAACATTTTTAGCTATGCAGCTATCCATATTGCAAGCACTAAAAATCAAATAGAAATAGTTAAATGCTTACATAAAAATGGAATAAATATTAACAGTGAAATGATGGGAAAATATACACCCTTACACATCGCAGCAGAAAATGGGTTTGTGGATTTAGTTAAAGTTTTATTGGAAAAAGGTGCTAATATTAATGCTACTAATGATAGGGGTGGAATTCCTCTGCACGCTACAGCTTTAAATGGCCATATTGAAGTTATTAAAATTTTATTAGCTAAAGGTTCAAATATAAATAGTCGAATGTTTGATGGGTCTACTGCCCTACAATATGCTGTTGAAAATGGTCATGAAGAAGTCGTTAAAGTTTTGTTGAGCAATGGAGCAAATGCCAACCTACCCCAGACTAAATATAATTATGTACCTTTACATTGTGCAGCTGAAGATGGGAAAATAAATATTGCCGCACTTTTGTTAGAAAAAGGGGCACATGTTAATATTTCAACTAGCCAAGGTTTTTCATCTTTACATTTCGCAGCTGCTAATGGTCACTTACAAGTTGTAAAATTGTTATTGAGTTGTAAGGCAAACATAGCCTTTAAAACCTCAAACAACATCAGTTCCCTACAATTCGGTGTAATGGGAAACCACACAGAAGTGGTAAAATATCTTATCAAAAAAGGTGCAACGATTAATTGTGATCACAGTTTTGGTATCTCACCCTTACACATTAGTGTTCAAAATGGTAATGTGGAGTTGGTAAACTTCATGATTGAAAACGGGGCAAACATCAACGCAAAAACAATCTTTGGTGTTACATCACTGCATATGAGCCTGCAATATGGATTTGAAAATATTTTTGAAATTTTGCTAAAAAATAATGCAGATACCCATTGTAAAAATGATGATAGTTGGAATTGTTTGCACTATGCTGCAAATTTTTATGAAAACCGGAATATAATAAAAAAATTATTTTCACTTGGATTTGATATCAATGCTAAAGATATCAATAACAAAACAGCTTTGCATTTAGCTTCGTACTCTGGCAATTGCCAGGTATTGAAAGAGTTGTTAAATCATAATGCCATTATTGATTTAAAGGACTCACATGGTTTAACTCCTTTGCACTTAGCTGTATTGAATAATAATAAAGACGTAACTGAAATTTTAATTAGCTACGGAAGCAATATAAATATGAAAGACAAGAATTGTTTCACTCCTTTGTATTTTGCTGTCCAGAATAAAAATCCAATTATTGTTAAATATTTATTAGACAACGGTGCTGATGTTAATATAGATAATGGAAAGGCATTACAAGCTGCGGTTTTGTCACGAAGCCTAGATATCGTAAATCATGTTCTTGACAGTTTTGATGCTTTTAATATTGAATTTCTTAATGATGCACTCAGACTTGCTGTTGGAAAAGGATACAACAATATTGTACAAAAACTTATTTTAAAAGGAGCTGATGTCAATTATTTTTTAAGTAATGATGCGAAATATCGTTTTTTCTCTCTCTTACATGTTTCGTCATTTTTTGGATTCAATGAAGTGACAAAAACATTAATTACACATGGAGCAAATGTTAATGCTAAAACAGGTGGTGGAGATACAGAAACACCATTGCATATGGCAGCTAGATTTGGTCACACTAAAGTTGTTCGAACATTAATTGAATCTGAGAAAATAAATGTTCATTTAAAAGATTATGAAAACAGAACAGCAATAGAATTAGCTGTTGCTAATTGTCATTTAGAAGTGGTTGAGTTACTGATATCTCATGAAAATATTAATAGCATCAATGAAGATTGGACCATGTTACACATCGCTGCTCAATTTGGGAATTCGAAGATGACTGAATTTTTAATAAACAATGGTGCAGATTTACACTCAACAAATAAATTCGGCTCCAAACCAATTCATATTGCTGCTAGGGAAGGTCATTTGCAAGACCTGGAGCTTTTTATTAAAAAAGGTAATTCGGTTGATGATGTAGGCTGTGCAGGATGGAATTTAGCTCATTATGCTGCAGTTGAAGGTCATTTGGATATACTTAAATTTTTGATAAATAAAAATATTGACATAAATAAAATTGATTTACGCGGTTGGAGACCCCTGAATTATTCCGCAGAAAGGGGATTTAAAGAATTTTCAGAACTTTTAATAGAGAATGGAGCTTATTACGACATTTTTAAATCGACTAAGAGTGAGCCAATTACTGCAATAAATAAGCAGATAATGCGCTTGCTGAAATTAACTGAAAATTTATTTAATGCTGTTAAGCTCAATGAGAATAAGAACGTTGAAAAATGCATCAAGGAAGGTGCATTTGTAAATGGGAAAAGGAAAGAAAATATCACTCCATTACATTACTCATCTTGGAAAGGTTTCCCTGATATCGTAAATATTTTACTTAAAAATAATGCTAATCCTAACATCCTCGGCAAGGGAGGTTCTGCGCCATTGCACTATGCAGCAAAATTTAATCATTACAAAATTGTTTTAGCTTTATTATCACGTGGTGCAGCGTATAACATAACAAATCAAAATGGAAAAACTCCTTTAGATTTTGCTTCTAATGAGAATATTATTAATTTTCTAAAATTGATAGCGGACATTTTTGAAATGGTTCAAAACTGTGATGTGAAAGTTCTTTCCAAATTGGAGAAGGCTAAAAATGAAATGAAAAATGCAATAATTAACTGTCAAAATAAATATAACAAATCTTTATTGGCTGTTGCCATTCTTAATGATTTCCCAAATCTGAATGATTTAAAAACAATGCTTTGTAAAACTGATCACCATGAAATTCTTTTAGCGAAAATTTTGATTTCTGAGGAAAAGTATAATGATGCATTGACAATATACAAAAAAATTTTGAATAGAAGGCAAAATATTTGGGGGACTGATAACCCTTTGACATTAGAAATTGAGACTGATGTTGCTAAAATGTATTATGCATCTGGAAACTACCTAGAAGCTTTGAGTACATCCGAAAATATTTATCAAACACAAACTAAAATATTGGGGTTGAGTAATAAACTTACTCTAAAAACTAAGAGCTTCATTGCACTTTTGCTGCATCGATTAGGAAGGGATGAGGAAGCTTTGAAAATATTTCAGGAAGTTTATTTCAAACAAACAGAACTTTTCGGCGAGAATGATTCAGAAGTTTTGGACACAAGATTTCACATGGCTTTGTCATTAGAAAGATTAGGAAAATATGACGAGGCTCTTATTCACAATTCTGAGGTATATGAAAAAAGAAAAGAGACATTAGGGTTTGAACATCCGTCAACTTTTTCTGCTTATAATAATTGTGCCATAGTATTGTATAGCAAAGGTGATTATAAAAAAGCTTTAAATATTTATAAGGAGGTTTACGAGATCAAAAGTAAGATTTTAGGACCAAACCATTCTAATACTTTAAGGACTTTACAGCACATTAGTGCTATTCTTCCCTTTATTCGGAACGATAGCGAAGGGGTGAAATTAAGTGAACACGTGTATAAATTACAAGTCAATGCCTTAGGCCCTAACCATCCTGAAACTCTTCATGCAAAACATATTATAGCAGTGTGTCATTTCAAAAATGGAAACATAAACATGGCCTATAGAATCAATTCTCAGTTGTTACCTGTGAGTAAGCAAATTTTGGGAGTAAATCATCCTTTGGTTAAAAAAATTGAAGAAACCCTCTACGTTATTAATGAACAATTTCAATTCCTAGGTTCAGACACTTCAGATATTTTAAAAGACGTGGAAGGTATCCATTCCGCTGCAAACATGGGAAACATACTCAAGCTTGAAGATCTTATTAAAAGTGGGTATGATGTTAATGAAAAAGACAGCGAGAATAGAACCGCTTTACATTTTGCAATAAACAATGGACATATAAGTGCTGTTAAAACATTATTAAGCCACATGGCAGACCCTATGATTGCAACAAGTAAGGGAAATACAACTCTCCATACAGCGGTGTTAAAGAATCAAAAAGAAATTACAGAATTGTTACTTACTTATATAAAGGAGAAAATTCCAAGTAAACTCCAGAACTTTGTCAACGCTAAAACATATTCAAGCGGAACTACAGCTCTTCACATTGCAGTCAAAAAAGGGTCAGAAAGCATTGTAAAAATTTTATTACATTTTGGTGCAGTTTACAACGTCATAGACAGTAGCATGAAAATACCTTTACAATATTCTTCAAACATGATTGTGTCTAATTTGTTAACTCTAATAGAAAAAGCATTTAAGTCAGCGAAGTCAGGAAATCACTCGATTTTGAGCAAATTAAAAAAAGAAAAACTGGACATTATTTCTGCAGTTATAAATGCTCGTAATGAAGAGGGGCAAACAATAGTGCAAGTAGCTTTGACTAAAGACAAGAAATCCTTGGGAGAAGGCCTTTATTAATTGCATCTCAGCTCGTAAATATATATAAATTATATATATTACTATATATATATATAATATACTATATATATATAATATATTATATATACCTATATATACTATACTATAATATATATATATAATATAATATATACTATATATATTATATATCTATATATCTCTAATTAAAAATAAATCTTGCTTAAAATAAAGTCTCTTATTTTGTGGGAAGAATTATTCGCTCGTATTTCTAGCCTTTTTCTCCTCGTTATTTCCTAGCATTTAGAATTCTCTTCTATTCATTTGGGATTCATTTACTAAAATTTTTCTCTCTTTTCCAAATTTACCTCTAATCTTCATTTGAAATTATGAGCTAAAAATGAGAAACTATTCCCTAGAAATGGAATAGCAACATAAAACAGTTGTTTATTTTTTATACTAAAGGTAGATGAATATTTGATGTATCTTTTCAACTTGTATGTCAATATTATTTGAACGGTTTTAAATAATAATAACAAGAAGTTAAAAATATTAATTCTTTACAAAAAGTTTAAAATCTTAATATATATTATATATATCTATATATATATATACTTCTATT
>JABUQX010031987.1:42500-45000 GCA_015478945.1 Trachelipus rathkii
TCTATGGAAATTTTTAACAACTTTGAGAGGCTCTAACTTTTTTTCCTAAAGAGAGCGACGATTTTCGTTTTCATTATTCTTCGTTATTTTTTTAGAGTTTATCCTGTGATTTTTATGAAAATCGGGGGTGATACCCATCTGCACCACTATGACCTGGAAATTTATTTAGAATACATATATAACAAATAATAATATCCATACGAAGGAAAATGATAAAAAAATTAAAATAATTGGCAAGTTAAAAAATGCCAAAAGTAACTTGCAGTACTTTGGCAAATTTTCAAAGTACCAAAGGTGCAAGTACAAGTACACTGGTTTTAGAAACTGAAAGTACAAGTACTTCAAAAAAATGTACTTTAAGTACAAGTACTTGTACTTGAACCCAAGTCTGATAAATATATATATATATGGCCAGCGTCTGGATTAGCCGTCATATGTATCTTAAAAACTATTAATGCTACAGTAAAACGGAATACATTGCTGGAATGGTGGTCCAAAATTTTAAGTCCTGGAAATGTAAAAAAAAAAAAAAAAAAAAATTATATCTCAAAAATACCAATAGCTACAGCGAAAAGGAATACATTTTTGGAATCCTGGTAAAATTTCAAAAAAAAAAAAATAAAAAAAAAAAAAAAAACATTATTAATAAATTATAGTAAATATGTTAGAAGGCCTATTTAAGAGACCTTTTATTGGTTTCAGTTTTAAAATAAATTAAGAACTTTCTATTAAATTTTGCTTTATACGGCACAATAGGGGGCTCGAACCGACGGGGAACATAGGGGGAGACGTTTTCCATCCCGCGTAGGGGAGGGCGGAGGACCCCCGGACACCCCAAATACCACCATATATATATATATACTATAGTACTATATATATATATATATATATATATATATATATATATATATATATATATATTATATATATATATATATATATATATATATATATATATATTATATATATATATATATAAGTAATTAACAAGTGTGAGTGCAACTGAAGACTTCCGTAAGCAAATGTTCGCGTGTCATGCATTCATTTTCTACTAAAAATCAATAAAATTTCTAAGAAATATCCAAAAAACTATTTATATAATATATATTATATACTCATTATATATATATAATATATATATATATATATATATATATATATATATATATATATATATTATATATATATATATATATATATATATAATATATATATATATAATATATATATATATATATATATATATATATATAATATATATATATATATAATATATATATATATATATATATATATATATATTATTATATAATATATATCAGTGGCGACTCGTGGTAGAAATGAATGGGTGTGGCGATTTCAACAATATATCATATATATATATATATTAATATATATATATATTATTATATATAATATTATATATATATATATATATAATATATATATATATATATATATATATATACTATATATATTATATATTATATCGGTCACTCGGTAGCCAACTCTGGCATTATTCTACTTCGTACGGTAACAATTAATTCATTAATAAAAAGTTACCTATTCCGAATGAATTTAAAAATAAAAATGAAAATAATAAATTGCTTACTTTAATAATTTAAATTGTAATTTTTGAATTTGTAATCCTGAAGACCATTCTTGTCCGCTTTTTTTGGACTTGGCATATAAGTCAAATCACAAGAATGTCAAAAAAAATCAAAAACAATTGAATAAAAATGTATTTCAGTTGCAAGCGCAACGAGGGCATTCAGTCTATCTTCTCCCATTGTATTCCGAATAACGGTAATTTAATTCTTTTTAATCTAGAAAAGCATCTTTCAGCTTCAATAATGACCTTGGAGTAGTTATTAAAATTTTTAGCAACTTTTAAGAACGTTTCTTCAAAAGTCTGATCTGCTCTTTTTCCATAATGTAGTTAAAAAGAATCAAGAGCTCCTTTTCCGAGAAAAGAAATCTTCTCAACAATATATAACTTTAAGTTCAGAATTTGAGTCTCCAGATGTTAAAAAATGGATAAACAGTTAGTCTTTTTAAATGCACTCAATACCAAGTAAGCTTTTTAATTCCGTAGTGATTAGAAGCATTAACCGATCTTCTCTTTCAACCTCACAAACATCATACGTTTCCTCAATTATGGTAGTCCATTAGGTGGTCATACTGTTTCTAACCTAAACTAATTCTAATTGTAGTTTCACTCACAGCTTGTTTAATGAGAACTACGTCTGGATTTATTGATTGATTTTATTATAGAACATCTACGTGTTTTGCATTATATATGGCGAAAAAAAAACGGTAGCGCAAAATACGAAAGTAGGATCAGTCAATAGTCTTTGCAAAACCTCCTGCTCACGTGTTCCTCCTTGTTTGCTTTCGTTTCGAATTTTTTTCAAAGCAATCTAACAATGGCTCTCTATTTCAAAAGCCATGTTTACATTTCGGATGTTAAAATCCATTTTGTTTTAACAGTTCCTCCCAA
>JABUQX010031987.1:50000-60000 GCA_015478945.1 Trachelipus rathkii
TGCGTGGCACCTCGTTAGGAGATCAGAAGCCTTCTGATCTCCTGGTGCAGATGCTGTCTTTGTTAAGCGGTCCCCCCACCCCCCAGGAAACAGGTTTCATCCGCACACTTTTTGTGCAGAAACTGCCAAATGACGTCCAATATTTTCTCGCGTCTATGGACCCGAAACTTTCCCTTCAGGAGGTTGCAGAGAGGGTAGATGGTCTTCAGCGTCGCTTCAATTCCAATACTCCCGCTGTTTCTACTATCTCTACCGCTGTGACTGTCTCCCCTTCTCCTGCAGCTCAGGCACTTCCCTTTCCTCCTGCCTCATTGCCTCTCCCGTCTTCTTCTTTTTCTTTTCCCTATACCTTTTCTTCACCCACTTCTGCGGTCTCTCCGGTTCCCTCTTCCGCTGCTTCTTCTACTTCTTACCCAGTGTACCCACCCCATCCCTCATACCACTGGTCTATCTCCAGCGCCTCTCACGACCCTTGTTCTTCCCGTTTTTCAAGAATTGAGGCCCGTCTTTCGACCCTAGAACAAAGCATGGCGGATGTCAAGGCGGAACTTATGACTATCTCAGCCATGCTTCGGTCCCAAAGGGATTCCCGTTCCCGCAATTCGTTCCTCTTCTGGCCGTCAATTTTCCGATCGTTCCCCCACCACCGGCCCTACGCAATATCCTAACGGATATTGTTTCTACCACCACCGTTACGATCTCCAGGCGAAAAAGTGCAACCAATCCTGCACTTTTTCGGGAAACCCCCTAGCCAGCGGTCCATCAAGGCGGTGGATCCAGCTGGCCACCCCTCCGTTTGTTCTTCCTCTCCGCCTTCTTCATCTCAGGATGTCCTGCGCCTGTTCGACAGATCTACAAACCTGTTCTTCCTGATCGACACCGGAGCGTCTTATTCTTTATTGACTAAAGATGCTACCCAGAAGTCCGCTGTCCCTCTTCCTGACCGGGCTCTTTACGCAGCAAATGGTAGTACCATCCCCGTCTATGGTGAGCGCTTGTTCACCTTAGACCTTTCCCTCAGCCGTCAATTCCCATGGGTACGTCATGGTCGGTGACGTGACCCAACCCATTTTAGGTTCTGATTTGCTGTCTCATTTCGACCTTATGGTTGATCTAAGAAACAGGAGATTGGTTGACGGTTATACGTCTCTGTCTTCTGCAGGTACCGTAGTTTCTTCTGCTCTTAAAGGCATTTCTGCGGTTGCTCCTTCTTCTGGTGCCTCCCCCTTCTTCACAATCCTGCAGAAGGAATTTCCGACGCTGTTGAACCCCTGTTCTTCTTCCTCTCCCGTTCAACATTCTGTGCGCCACCATATAGAGACTACGGGCTCTCCCACATTCGCTCATTCTCGGCAACTGCCTCCTGACAAGCTCAAGGCAGCCAAAGCGGAGTTCGAGCACATGCTCGAACTTGGTATCGTCCGCCCTTCCAAAAATTTTTGAACCGACTCCACAACCCTGCTTCCTCCTCCACATGGTCCCTAAAGGTGCTTCTGATTGGAGGCCTGTGGGAGATTTTAGGGTTCTGAACGCTTGTACGATACCAGATCGCTACCCGGTCCCGCACATCCAGTCCTTCACCTCTAATCTGGCTGGTAAATCCATTTTTAGCAATCTGGATCTTGTAAGGGCCTACCACCAGATCCATGTCACTGACGAAGATATACCCAAAACAGCCATAATTACACCTTTTGGCCTTTTCGAGTATACATGCATGCCTTTCGGGCTCAGAAATTCGGCACAAACTTTTCAACGTTTCATCGATGACGTTCTTAGAGGTCTCCCTTCGGCCTTTGCTTACCTCGATGACCTCCCTATAGCTTCCTCTTCTCCTGCCGAGCATGAGCAACACCTACGTGCCGTCTTTGCCAGGTTGGATGAATGTGGCATTCGCCTCAGCCCGGCAGTGTGTTTTTGGCGTCTCCACCCTTACTTTTCTTGGGCACACTGTCTCTGCTGATGGTATCTGTCCTCTCGCAGAGCGTGTGGAGGCCATTCGCACCTTCCCTAGGCCTGGCAATCAAAAGCAGCTTCGTCAGTACCTCGGCATGCTTAACTTTTATCATCGTTTTCTGAAATCGGGCGCAGAGGTTCTTCGTCCCCTCACTGCTCTCATCCGCCCCAAGCACCGATGCAGTTCTACGAAAGTGGACTGGTCTGACGAAGTTACTGCTGCTTTTGAAGCTTCCAAAGAAGCACTCGCTTCTGCCACACTCTTAGTCTACCCCTAGGACTCAGCTCCGACCAGAGTTCAGGAAGATGCCTCGATTTTGCCTGTCGGAGGTTGTTCTTCAGCAGCAACCTTGAAACGGAGTGTGGTCCTCCTCTGCAAGTTGCACCTCCTGAAGACCACGTACATGCTTTCGGGAGGGAGTTATTTGGGGATGTATCTCGCCGTCCGTCATTTCCGCTACTTGGGGGGGGGGGGGGGATCCAAATACTGGCTGACCACCAACCCCTTACCTTTCGCAATGGTCTCCAGAAACGAACGGCACCCACCTCGAGAAGCTCGTCACCTTGAGTATGCCTCATCAGTTTCCGCCACTGATGTCAGAGCATATTTCAGGTGCCGACAACTTGAACTTGCCTGACGCTCTCGTCCCGCATTGAAATCGACGGCGATTTCAGCCTTAACCACATCAACTACGACGCCTATGGCGATGTGCCAGACACCGAAAGAATCCTTGCACTTCACAAGACTTTTCTCTCAAGCTGGAGTGGCTCAAACTCCTTGGATAGAGAAGAGACTTCTGTGCGACGTGTCTCAGGGTTCTCCTCGCTCTTTTCGTACCTGTATCGTTCCGTAAGGCTGTCTTCCTCAAATCTTCAACTAGCTTTTCCCCCCAAACAAAACTGAAAACTACACCAACACACATCTACAAACATCTACAAATACAAAAATTACGCTGTCATTGAGGCTTCACGCAAACTGGTGACAGCTCATTTTGTGTGGCCTGACGTCAATGCTGACGTAGCAACTTGGTGTCGTACTTATCTCCCTGCCAGCGTTCTAAGGTCCACCGTCACACCAAGTCCCCTCTAGGCACTTTCTTTCCCCCTGGTGCTCGCTTTGAACGTGTCACATCGACATCGTTGGACCTCTGCCTCCCTCCCGTGGTAAGAAGTACATTCTTACATATATAGACCGGTTCACACGTTGGACCGAGGCTATCCCTCTCTCTGTTGCCAATGCGGAATCCATAGCTAAAAGCTTTCTTAGCTCATTGGATTTTCCGCGGCTTTGGCGTGCCCGCTTTCTGTCAACCGGACCCAAGGGTAAGACTTCCGAATCCTTCTTAATGGAGAGAATTTGATGATCTTCTTGGTTCAAGAGAAAGATTTCACACGTCCAGCTTTTTTCAACCCACAAGGGAACGGCTTTATAGAGCGTTTCCACCGTCAGCTAAAGGCTTTCCTTCTGGCACAGCCCAATTCGAAAAATTGGACTGACGCTCTCCCTTTCGTAATGCTTGGTATTCGCTCCGCTGTTAAAGAGGATCTGCACTGTTCGGCTGCTGAATTGGTGTATGGTTCTCCTCTTTGTCTTCCCGGTGACTTCTTTTCCCAGTCTTCTCCTCTTTCTACAGCCGACCCGCTTGAGGCGCTGTGCTTCGTCGTAGAGACCAACTCCTCGTCCACACAAGGTGCATTCCTATACCCTAAAGACCTTTCTTCCTGCACTCATGTCTTTGTTCGACATGACTTCCACCGCACCGCTCTCCAACCCTAAGTACAATGGCACCTTTTTCCAAGTGATTTTAGGAAGGAGAAATTCTTCACGATCCAACGTCCCACACGCACAGAAGTCGTTTCGATCGACCGCCTTAAGCCTGCTTTCTTCGAGGAGAATCCACTTCCTGTTCTCGACCCTGAAGCTTTACCTTTTGTTTCAATTTCTCCTCCTTCAACTCGTTTTTTTAACGTTCCTATCTCTCCTCCTGCATCTCTTCCTCCTCCTCTCCTTTTTCCTGATCCTCTTCCTTATCCTCCCCCCCCCCCAGCCAACAGCAACAAATACCACGGCTCAAGTACTCCAACCCGCACGGTCAATACGTTTAATTCTTTGCCATCCTCCTCCACTCCGGCTCATGATTCTTCTCTTCCAGCTCCACCTCGGGCTACTTTTCCGACTCGCCCGATCATGCGTTCGCAAACTGGGAATCCTGTCCAGACTCTATCCCAAGCTCCCAAGAGGTAGGCATATTCGATGGCCGGCGCGCTATTTGGATTAAGGTATCGTGCCTTTAGCACTGCAGGGGAGTACCTGTAGTGATGGAGGTCATGAATGACCTCTATAATAGCACGCAACACTAATAAACAAAATAAAATTACGCACTGTAATTTATAAACTGTGTTCAAAAATTTATCGAAATTTATTTGAGATGGCAACACTTCATTTCGCTCTTCTAACCGCCATTTACCTTACGCTAAGCACACGGATTTTCGTCATCTTATTTTTGAATTAATTTATTAGATAAGCAGTATAATAACATCTTTATAAAGAACTTTTTGTCCTGTTTTATGCGGACGTCTGGGGTTCCTGTTACAGGCTACATTTCCTGCTCAACAAATATATTCTCAAAACTGTTACCTTGTTTCACAACCTTAAGCAAGAAGTTTCTGTCTGAAAACAACAACATACCACAGAGCTTCAATATATAATATATATATATATATATTATATATATTTATATAAAAAATAAATCTATATATAAAATATCTATATATTATATATATATATATATAATATATATAATATATATATATATATATATGTAATATATATTTATATATAATATATATATATCTATATATTTATATATAATATATATATATTATTATATATATATATAATATATTGAATATATATATATATATATTATATATAATATATATATTATATATATTACATATTTTGCACTGCCAACAGTTTTTTCCATCATTTATTAGTTAACTTTTTTGTATTTGTGCTGTGGTTTTGTTTTCCTTCCTTTCCTTCTTCCCTCTGAAATTCTCTCCTTCCTCTCATTCAACAATTTATCATTTTCTCCTTGCTGGCTTTCATTCCTCTCCTCCTCTCCCGGCACTCTTCATGGTTGAGATGAGTAGGACGGAATTCCCACACTCACTCCTCCCCCTAGCTCCACGCATGTTCGTCTTCCCCCCTTCTATTCGCACCACCCTGAGCTATGGTTTCTCTATCGTTGACGGTATTTTGCGCACCGTCGGCGATGAACATAGAATATATGGTCTCTTCTTGTCTTTTCTTTACCCGAGGATGTCTCGCTCCGTATTAGAGACTCCATTCCCACCTTATCTTCTTCTGATACCCCCTACACCGCTCTTCGAGATCTTTTGGTCTCTCGATGGCTCCCACTCAGGAAGCAAAGTATGAGGAGTTGCTACGTGGCACCTTGCTAGGAGATCAGAAGCCTTCTGATCTCCTGGTGCAGATGTTGTCCTCCTTATTAAGTGGTCCTCCCACCCTTCAGGAATCAGGTTTCATCCGCACACTTTTTGTGCAGAAACTTCCACACGACGTTCAATATTTTCTAGCGTCTATGGACCCAAAGCTTTCTCTTCAGGAGGTAGCAGAGAGGGCAGATGGTCTCCTGCGCCGTTTCAACTCCAATGCCCCTGCTATTTCTGCCCCTGTGACTGTCTCCTCTTCTCCTGCAGCTCAGGCATTTCCCCTTCCTTCTACCTCTTTGCCTCCCCTGTCTTCTTCGCTTTCTTCTCCTTATACTTTTTTTTCCCCCACCCCTGCGGTTTCTTCGGTTCCCTCTTCCGCTGCTGCTGCTTCTTCTTCTTACCCGGTGTACCCGCCCCATCCCTCGTACCCCTGGTCCATCTCCAGCGCCTCTCACGACCCCTGTTCCTCCCGTTTTTCGGGTATAGAGACCCGCCTTTCGACTTTGGACATGGCATGCTCAGACATCAAAGGCGGGGAGCTGATGTCCCATTCACTCCGCGATGCTACCGGTCTCAAAGGGACTCTCGTTCCCGCAACCGCTCCTCTTCAGGTCGTCGCTTTTCTGACCGTTCTCCCACCCCAGGCCCTCAGCAATATCCAAATGGGTATTGTTTTTACCACCACCGGTTTGGCCTGAAGGCGAATAAGTGCAACCAACCCTGCACTTTTTCGGGAAACCCCCTAGCCAGCGGTCCATAAAGGCGGTGGTTCCAGCTGGCCACCCCTCCGTTTGTTCTTCCTCTCCGCCTTCTTCGTCTCAGGATGTCCTGCGTCTTTTCGACAGGTCCACAAACCTGTTCTTCCTGATTGATACCGGTGCGTCGTATTCGCTTCTTCCTCGAGATGCTACCCAGAAGTCCGCTGTTCCTCTTCCTGACCGGGCTCTTTACGCTGCAAATGGTAGTACCATCCCTGTCTATGGTGAGCGTTTGTGAACCTTAGACCTCTCTCTCCGCCGTCAATTCACCTGGGTATTCGTGGTTGCTGACGTGACCCAACCCATTTTGGGAGCTGATTTCCTGTCACATTTCGACCTTATGGTCGTTTAAGAAATAGGAGATTGGTTGACGGCTGTTAGTCCCTTGTCTTCTGCAGGTACCATAGTTTCTTCTGCTCTTAAAGGCATCTCTGCTGTTGCTCCTTCTTCTGGTACCTCCCCCTTCTTCACCATCCTGCAGAAGGATTTTCCGGCGCTGTTGAACCCCTGTTCTTCTTCCTCTCCTGTTCAACATTCTGTGCGCCACCATATAGAGACTACGGGCTCTCCCACCTTCGCTCGTGCTCGGCGTCTGCCTCCTGACAAGCTCAAGGCAGCCAAAGCGGAGTTCGAGCACATGCTCGAACTTGGTATCGTCCGCCCTTCCAAAAGTTCATGGTCCTCCCCCCTCCACATGGTGCCTAAAGGTGCTTCTGATTGGAGGCCTGTGGGAGATTTTAGGGCTCTGAACGCTTGTACGATACCAGACCGCTACCCGGTCCGCCGCACATCCAGTCTTTCACCTCTAATCTGGCTGGTAAATCCATTTTTAGTAAATTGGATCTTGTCAGGGCTTACCACCAGATCCCAGTAGCAGTAGAGGACATACCGAAGACGGCCATCATCACCCCTTTTGGCCTCTTTGAGTATACCAGGATGCCGTTTGGCTTGAGGAGCGCAGCTCAGACGTTCCAGAGGTTCATTGATAACTTCCTTAGAGGTGCCTCCCCCTTCGCTTTTTTTTAACCGTGAGGACCCCCCCTTGTGCTTCCTCTTCCTCCTGTCGAGCATGAAGCAAACATCTACGTGCCCGTTTTGCCCACGGTGGACGAATTGGGTATGCGTCTCAAACCCGGCAGTGTGTTTTTGGTGTCCTTCTCTTAACTTTTCCTAGGACACACTGTTTCAGCGGATGGCATCTGTCCTCTTGCAGAGCGCGTGGAGGCCATTCGCACCTTCCCTAGGCCTGTTACTCAGAAGCAGCTTCGTCAGTACCTCGGCATGCTTAACTTCTATCATCGTTTTCTTAAATCGGGGCGCTGATATTCTTCGACCCCTCACCGCTCTTATCCGCCCAAGGCACCGAGGCAGTTCTACAAAAGTGGAACTGGTCTGACGAAGCTACATGCTGCTTATTGTGTTTCCAAAGAGCACTTCGCTCTGCCACACTCTTAGTCCACCCTCAGGACTCAGCTTCGACCAGAGTTCAGGTAGATTGCCTCCGATTTTGCTGTCGGAGGTGTTCTTCAGCAGCAACCTGAACGAAGTGTGGTCTCCTCTCGCCTTTCTCTCTCGCAAGTTGCAACCTCCTGAGACTCGCTACAGTGCTTTCGGAAGGGAGTTACTTGCGATGTATCTCGCCGTCCGTCATTTCCGCTACTTTCTGGAGGGGTCGTGAGTTCCACATACTCACTGATCACAAACACAGTACCTTCGCTATGGCCCCAGAAACGAACGGAACTCTCCTCGAGAAGCTCGTCATCTTGAATATGTCTCACAGTTCACCACTGATGTCAGACAATATTTCAGGTGTCGACAACTTCACTGCTGACCGCTCTCCTCCCGCTTTAAAATCGACGCGATTTCAGCCTTACTCAACATCGACTACAACGCTATGGCAAAGTGCCCAGACAACTGAGGATCCTGCACTTCCACCAAGACTCTTCTCTCAAGCTGGAGTGGCTCCAACTGCTCCAACTCCCTGGGAAAGAGAAGAGACTTCTGTTTGCGATGTCCTACTCTCTCAGGGTTCTCCTGCGTCCTTTCGTCCTGCATCGTCCGTAGGCTTGTTTTCCTCAATCTTCAGTCGCTTTTCCCACCCTGGCAAAATTGAGGCTTCACGCAAACTGGTGCTGCCCGATTTGTGTGGCTGATCTGAATGCCGACGTAGCAACTTGGTGTCGCAACTTGTCTTCCCTGCCAGCGTTCTAAGGTCAACCGTCACACCAAGTCCCCGCTAGGCACTTTCTTACCCCTGGTGCTCGCTTTGAACGTGTTCACATCGAATCGTTGACCTCATGCCTCCCTCCCGCGGTAAGAAATACATGTCTTACGTGCATAGTCGTTTACACGATGTAACCGAGCTATCCTCTCTCTCTGTCGCCACTGCGAATCCATAGCGAAAAGCTTTCTTAGCTCATTTTGGATTTCGCGCTTTTGGTGTTGCCGCTTTCCTGTCACAACGGACCAATTGTAAGACCTTTTTGGAATCGCATTCTTAATGGAGGATTGAAATGAAATCTTTCCTTGTTCGGAGAAGATTCACACGACTTCTTTTAATCCAAAAGCGAACGGCATTTCCACCGTCAGCTAAAGGCTTCTCTTCTGGCTCAGCCCAATCCGGAAAATTGGACTGACGCTCCTTCCTTTGGTAATGCTTGGCATTTCCGCTCGGCTTGTTAAAGGGATCTGCACCTGTTCGGACTGTTTGGATTTAGTGTAGGTTCTCCTCTTCGCTTCCCGGTGACTTCTTCACAGTCTTCTCCTCCTTTTACAGCCGACCCGCTTGCTTATCTTACCCGCTTTGAGGCGCCTGTGCATTCGTCGTGGAGACCAACTCCTTCTCGTCCACAGAGACTGCAACCTGGCGTATTTCGGCGAAATAAACGATTTTACAAGACGGATAAAGAAACATAAACATGATCTTGGGTCCGGAAACTTAAACTCTGCTCTTACTTCTCATAGAACCAACTATAAAAGACCATCTCCATCAATATTACAAGACGGATAAAACAGCATAAACATGATCTTGAAGCAAATTGAATCATTCTGCATTAGAAATTGGAATAATTATAACAAACAACAGGGCGAAGCGAAGATGGACCCGATACAAATCAGTTTAATGAAAGACAAGTATTTCTACAAAAAAAATAATAACAGAAACCAACCAACTCCAAAATTTCATAGTCAGTCTAATTTTTTGATTCTTCTGTTATTGCTCTCGATAGATCCATCACCTTTGAAGAGGCCTCCCGACATAGAGGCGAAACATAGTATATTACATTTAGAAAAAAAATGTTACATTTATCTATTTTAAAAGTTTGAAAATAAATAAAGTTTAATTGTAAGAAAATGTTTATTAAGTTTTTATTTTAGTGAATAAAAATTGTGTAAAGTGATAAGATTTTTTATAAAGTAACCAGTATAAAGGGCCTAAAATTTATATAAATATTTATAAAGAAGGTATATTTCTTTAAGATTTATATATAAATATATATAATATATATATCATATACATATATATATATATAAATATTTTATATAATATATATATATATATATATATATATATATATATATATATATATATATATATATATATATATATGCTTCGATAAAATCTTTTAACTAATATTATCAATTCCAAAAGGATAAAATAAAAATGTTATATTTTTAATCATATAATTTTTCCAAAAGTTAAGGTATTTAAAAATAGTACAAGAAACAAACAAAATAACTTTAATTTTATTATGCTATTTAGAAAACTTCTAGACACTAAAATCCAATTTATGATTACTTGAGGATGGGACATATATAAAGGAGAGTCTGGG
>JABUQX010031988.1:0-10000 GCA_015478945.1 Trachelipus rathkii
GCTTTTTTTAACAGCTTCCAGACATTGTTACGCAAACGTTTAAATCCTTATTAATTCAATACTGCCTAGATCCTTTTCCTCACTGACAACTTTGATAATTGTGTCATCTATTTTGCAATCATAATCATTGTTCCTACTCCCAAAATGTATAAACTTACATTTATCGGTATTTAAATTTCATTTGCCTCGTTTTTGACCAATTTACAATCTTGTTTAAGTCGCTTTTGGCAAGTATTTGATAATCTTCTCACAGTGTTATACGATTCCAGAGTTTCGTGTCATCGCAAATTCGAAAATATTGCCTAACAATATTGTCATCTATGGTCATCTTACACCTATATAATGAACAGTATTGGACCCCAGGACAGATCCTTGGGTACACATTGTAACATTCGTCCAATCTGAGCATTCACCATTCAAAACGACTCGCTGTTGTCGATTCGAAAGCCAATTTTTAATCCAATTTAAAAGTCTTCTTCGATATGCCGTGAGCTCTAAGCTTTTCAAATAATCTTTGATGAGGGACGTTATCAAATGCCTTTTGAAAGTCTAAGTAAATGACATCGAACGATTTATAATTATCTACATTCGTATAACATAACCACATAACAAAAATCTCTAGCAAACTTCTGTTATAGCATATACCCTATTCTTCTAAAACCTAGTGTTGGGTATTTCTTGAGCAATCCCATGATCTTCAAATTGCAAACTAACCTATTAGTTAGTATTGCTTCAAAAAATTTTACCAACTATAGAAGTCAGGCTAATTGGTCTGTAGTTATTCGGAAGCTTACGATCTCCTTTTTTGAAAATGGAGTTATATTAGCAATTTTGAAATTCCTTCCACTATTTCTTCCTTTAAAGACTTATTATTACCTTTGGCGAAGTTTCCCTAAAAGATCTCTTTCAAAAATATTTTCAGATGCATCGGATATAATCCATCTGGTCCAGGTGATTTCTTTATTAATAATAGTTTCATCAATCTGGAAAGCAACTTCCTCTTACTAGAATTTCAAAATGATCTAAAATGTTGCTCTGGCCATAAAAATCCCTTATGTCGTCTCCATGCTAGGCAGGCTATCTAGAATCTCTTTCGTAAAAAAAACTGTCGAGAAAAATATTATTTTAAAATTGTTTGCCCATTATTCAGCACTGTCTTGATTTTAAGTTTCCGTTATTGCGCAGTAGTCGTCCAATTGATTCCTTAATGGAACTGTTGTTATAACATATTTGTAACAACTTTTTAGCGGTTAATTTTAACATTCACGCAGCATATTAATTTCATAGTTTCGTTTATAATATCTGAATTAATCGATTTGCAGCTTCGCCGACAAATTCTATGAACTATTTATTATTTTCCACTGAAGGAGAAGACTTTCAAAGTTTATAAGCTCAATTTCTATTACTTAAAGGATCTCATGATTTTATTGTTTCACCACCTTTGTCTTTAGAATTTGGTAAAGTTCGTTTCATTTACAACCATACAAAAATCTTTTTCTTTGTCTTTAATATTTGTACAGAAACGTATCCCACATTACATTGCATTTCCTGTTAATTCTCATCCCGAGTTCATAGCCAAGATTAAACATGATATTCTTAAGCCCATTAAAATTGGCTTTCTTAAAATCTGGACAATTTCAAGTTAATTGTTCGTATTTTGTTTTCAATATTAATTGTAAATTTAATCATGTTATGATCACTTTTACAACAGGTTGAGAACACTCGAGACGTTTTACCAAGTTCATATGATTCATTATTAATAACTATAAAATATTGTTTCCCCTCGTAGGGCAATCAATTATTATTGAAAAAGGAAAAGTATCTCCTAAGAATTTAGTATCGCGTTCCTTCTATTGCATCAAGTGGAGGAAGTTATTAGTCGATAGTTTTGGGCAGTAAAGTCTCCTACAATTATTGTGAATCCTTCTGAGACTCTGCTCATTTCTTTATACAAAGCTACATCTAATACTGATTGCTGAGGACGGTGGACGGAAGACATTTATTAAGTTCAATTTTATATTCGATTGTTTCTATTTTACACCAAGTATACAATATCATTAACATTCAGGCTAGTGTCCAGCTGCAGTAGTTAGAATATAAATATTTTTAATCGTAAATCATAACGCCAGTCCCCTTCCTATTATTGTTTCTGTTCCTTAAGTATAATTTATAGCCATTTAATTTGAAATTCCGAAACAAAAGTCACGATCTTTAAAGTTGCACCATGTTTCATTAATTGTAATTTGATTGTAATTTTCTATGCTAAACAATAGCTTTTAAATTCAATTTATTTTGTTCCCGGATACGTTCTTTGCGTTAAAAGATACCGCTTTCATTTCGCATATATCGAGCGAGGACTTGGACCATCCCGAAAAACTTTCTTAGCAATTGTCTCTCGTGTATTTCCTAACCTCTGTGTCCAAGAGCCGACCCAATCTTGCATCACCAAGTCATTTAAAATGAAACCCATCCCTTTGCAAATAAAACCAATTCTTTGATCCGTGATAACTTCCCCCAAAATTAGCAAAAGAGGACGTTTTCATCTTGCAAAGTCTCTTCCCAGAGTCTTTGGTGTTGAAAAAATAAGCCTTCCTTGAAATCTTAAGCCATTAAATTAACGAGGCAAAATTCCAACAGACACAAAACGTTACCTGTTTTTGCTTTCAGATTTTTAATTATTCTTCTATATTTGATGATAAGTTCGTTGACCACAGTTTCCTTTTGGTATACGTCATTCGATCCAATCATGACACATACTAGACTATTATTATTTTTAACTTGTAAATCCTTCAATTCATTTTCAAAATTATGGATTCTTCCTCCTGAAACGCTTTTACATTTTCTTTTTGTAGGATTACGTAAAATAAATTCTTTATTCATGTTACGTACCATTGAAGTTCCAATCAAAACTGTTTCAGTTTCACATTTTTCAACTTCTAAGAGGGAAAAGGGATTGGAGGTTGGTAGTTCAAAGTTAGGTCTTAATTTGGGTTTGACTCCATTAGAGACCTTCGTAAATTTGTCTTTGTCTTTGTAATTGTCCTTCGAATGGTTATTTTGTTTTTTCTCTGTATTTTTACACAATTCTGAATTGTTTTTAAAAGAACTTAAGGCTCTTTCAGCCACATAAGTCCCCTGTGAAACATTATTAACTTTGCTCATCAAATTCTTTGTTCCAATGATTAAGGAATTTTGTTTAGGGGAGCTATTCACATTTATGTTTTTCTCTAAGTTACCTATCACATTCTTTAGACCAATGATTTCATTTTGAATATTCTCTATATTTTTTTCAAAGCTACAGAAGTAGCAGACAGAAAATTTATTAGCCAATGTATTTTCAGGAAAATCTGAATACCACCGGCTAGTATTACAACAAGAGCAAGTGAAACGGGTTGCAGGCATTGTTAAAATTTAAATAAGTTGCTTCACCAAAAGCAAAATTATTAAAAATAAAAATCTGAAAAATTAAAATTCAATTAATTGTATTTCAAATTATAAAATAATAATTTTATAAAGTGAAATAAAAAAGTAATAAATTTTTATACCTTTAAAATTTTCTTCTGTAATTTTTATTTCTTTCAAATTTTCCTTCTGTTTCCTACTGTTTTAATATTCCGTACACAATTTAACACGTCTTATGAGTTTGAAGTCCTAGTCAGCGCACTGAAGAGAAGAAGAAGGAAGCAAGAAGAAGAAGAAGCAAGAGAGAAGAAGAAGAAGACAGAAGAAGAAGAAGAAGGAAGAAGAAGCGAAGAAAGAAGGAAGAAGAAAGAAGAAGAGAGAGAAGGAAGAAGAAAAGAAGAAGAAGAAGAAGAAAGAAGAAGAAGAAAGAAGAGAAAAGAATGAAGAGAAGAGAAGAAGAAGAAAGAACACGAAGAAGAAGAAGAAGAAGAAGAAGAAGAAGAGAAGCAGAGAAGAAGAAGAAGAAGAAGAAGAAGAAGAAGAAGAAGAAGGAAGAAGAAAGAAGAAAGAAGAAGAAGAAGAAGAAGCAAGTAAGAGAAGAAAGAAGAAGAGAAGAAGAAGAGAAGAAGAAGAAGAGAAGAAAGAAGAAGAAGAAGAAGAAGAGAAGAAGAAGAAGAAGAAGAAGAAGAAAGAAGAAGAAGAGGAAGAAGAAGAGAAGAGAAGACAGAAGAAGAAGAAGGAAGAAGAAGAAGAAGAAGAAGAAGAAGAAGAAGAAGACAGAAGAAGAAGAAGAAGAAGAAGAAGAAGAAGAAGAAGAAGAAGAAGAAGAAGAAGAAGAAAAGAAGAAGAAGAAGAAGAAGAAGAAGAAGAAAGAAGAAGAAGAAGAAGAAAGAACTACAGAACTCTCAGGAACTACAGAACTACAGAACACGACTAGCAAAGGACTTTACAGTCACTCAAGGCTAGTCTGTTTAGTATTTTGTTTATTTAATTGTGGATGTGTCACTGTTATTAAAAATAAACTGTATATGCTATTTTGAAATAAGCATCATTCAATATTACCTAATTTCTATGTAACAGATATGAGCTCTGCTCACTTAGAGAAGAAGAAGAAGAAGAAGAAGAAGAACACCGACTAGCAAAGACATTACAGTTCACTCAAGGCTATCTGAGCGAAGATGAGGTCACCGGCTATAGAACGTTATAATTAACCCTCTAAACGCGTGAGCACCAAAACTTGATCAATGAGACTACCGACTTTAGAGCGTTGGACTAACTCTCTAAGCGGTAAACATTAAAACTGTTCAATATAAGTTCGACGCCCAAATTCTTTTAAGATGTACTTTTTAAACATTTACCAAATGATCTCAATAGTTTCGTTTTGATTTTACCTTATCTTAATTCTCTTTTTAATAAAGTAATATTCGGTATGAGTTGAAGTTCCCAGACCAATTTCCTTAAAGTGTTTATCTAACTTTTCCTTGAGGTAAATCATGTTGCGCTTCACTATTTCATAGAGAGACTATCCCACTTGCTCAACTACATCGTAGTGAAGAAATTCTTTGCTAATATAGCAAAGCGTTTATGACAAAGTTTATGCCATTACTTCGTGTTACATCGATTAAAATCATTTCTAAAGAATTGCCTGTAATCGATAATTTTCAAATGTTATATTTAGTATTTTGAAGACCTCTATTAATTTTCCTCTCAATCTTCTTGTTTCTAAAGAATGTATATCTAATTCGCGTAGTCGTTTGTCGTATGACTTACCTCTCAATTCTGGTATTAATTTGGTTGCCCCCTTTCTTTAAATTCTTTAAATTTTTTCTAGTCCTTTTTGAGGTATGGACTCCAAAACTGTACTGGCGTATTCCAGATTGAGGTCCAAACTAATGTTATATAAGAGGGAAGTATTATATTTTTGAGATTTATATTCGCAAAGTTCTGGGGCATATAAAGCCTTGAGCTTTATTTTGCTTTCTTAACAGCTTCATCACATTGTCTCGCAAACTTTAAATCCTTATTAATTAATACTCTGAGATCCTTTTCCTCATTAAACAACTTTGATAAATGAGTCATCTATTTTGTAATCGTATTTCACTGTTCCTACTTCCAAAATGTATATAACCTTACACCTTTATCGGTATTAAATTTCATTTGCCATGTTTTAGACCAATTTACAATCTTCTTCAAAATCGCTTTGGGGAGAATATAGTTACATTTCTCACATATATAAGATTTTCAAGTTGTCGTATCAATCCGCAAATTTCGAAATATTGCCTAAAATATTACCATCTAATATGTCATTTACATATACAATGAACAGTATTTGGACCCAGGACAGATCCTTGGGTACACCACTAATAACATTTTCCCAATCTGAGCATTCACCATTAATAACGACTCTTTGTCGTCGGTCCAATAACCAATTTTGAATAATTTAAAAGTCTTCCTCTAATACCATGAGTTCTAAGCTTTTCAATAATCTTGATGAGGGATGGTATCAAATGATAATTTGAAATCATAGGTAAATAAGGCAGGTGTTTGAGAGTTATCTACATCGTTAAAAACCACATTAAAGAATTCTAGTAAATTTGTTAGCATGATCTATTTCTTCTAAACCGTGGTTGGGAATTTTTGAGCAATCCACGATCTTCAAGATGTGCAAACTAATCTATTAGTTAGTAATGCTTCAAAAATTTTGCCAACTATAGAAGTTAGCTAATTGGTCTGTATTTTTGGGTGATCTTACGATCTCCTTTTTTAAAAATAGGAATTTTATTAGCAAGTTTGAAATTATGTGGTACTAACCCTTCTTGTAAAGACTTTTTGAAAAGCATCGTCAGAGGTTTGCTAATATATTCTTTCCAATTTTTTAGATGCATCGATTAAAAACCATCTGGTCCAGATAACTTTATTTATTTAATAGCTTATCAATTTGGGGAAAGCAACTTCCTCTCTAAAAATTTTCAAATGTTATCTAAAATACTATCTGGCGCATTGAAAATCCAGTACGTCTTTCCATGCTTAGGAAACATTATCTATAATTTTCTTTCGTAGAATTACTGAGGACGAAAAAATTCATTTAAAAATGTCTTGCCACATCGCATTGTTCGACTTTTAGGCTTCCGTTATTGTCCAATAGTGGTCCAATTGATTCTTGTTGGAACTTTTCTTATGACGTAAGTGCAAAAACTTTTTAGGATTAATTTACTCTCCCGGGCAATATTAATTTCATAGTTTTCTTTTATAGCATCTAATTAATTAATTGCAGTCTCGACGCCAAAATATGTATATATTATTATTTCCCATCGAGGGAGAAGACTTACAAATGTTACACTCTCTGCTCATATTTTCTATATTTAAAGAATCTTTAATTTCATTTTTCCACCATCTTGGTTTTGAGAATTTGGTTAACTTCGTTTCATTTTGTGTGGAACATAAAATCTTTTTCTTTTTCTTTCAAATATTTTGTACGGAACGTATCCTACAGAATATTTGCATTTCCTGTTAATATTTCATCCAATCATATATAGATAAGCTCTCCTTAAAAGCAATTTTAAAATTGAGTTCTTAAAATCAGGAATTTTCAGGTAATTTACTATGTATTTGTTTTTCCAATGTTAATGGTAAATTTAATCATGTTTTGATCACTTTTACCAATAGGTTCTAAATAACCTCAAAACATATTACCAAGTTTCAGATGGACTCACTGATAGTAGGTCTAAATATTGTTTCCTCGTTGTGGGCAATCACATTATTTTTGAAAAAGGAAATTATCTCCGAAGAATTTTAGTACTTTAGTAACCTGTTTCCTTCGGGATCTGCATCAAGTAAATTATAGTTAATATTTGGGCAGTTAAAGTCTCCTACAATTATTGTATACCCTTCTGAAACTTTGCTTAATTCGGTATACAAAGCTACATCTATTACCGATTGTGAGGACGGTGGACGATAAACATTTGTTAAATATAAATTTATATTCAATGTTTCTATTTTAATTCCAATGATATCAATTTCAAAAATATCAGCTAGTTCTAGCTGAGTAGTTTGATATATGTCTTTAATATAAATCATAACACTCCCCCTTCCCTATTATTGGTTCTATCTTTCAAAAATAACTTATAACCGTTAATTTGAAATTCTGAAATAAAATCACCATCTTTAAAGTTGCACCATGTTTCAGTGATTGTAACTATATCGTAATTTTCTGTGTAAACAATAGCTTTAAATTTCATTATTTGTTACGAATTCTTCTTTGCGTTGAAAGACATAGCTTTTCATTTCGGAAATGTGAACGGGGATTTTGAACGTTTCCTAAAAACCTGTTTTGCTACAGTTTATCTCTTTGTGCATTTTTTATTACCTCTTTGTTTTAATAGTTGACCTAATCTTGTGTCGCCATCATTCAAATGAATTACATCTTTTTCTGAATATTATTCTGACCATCAAAGCTACCCCAAAGGTTAGCAAAATAGACGTTTTCTGCCCTACAAATTTCTTCCAGTCTTGTGTTGAACAGACTTTAGAAGAAGAAGAAGAAGAAGAAGAACTACAGAACTACAGAATCACCGACTAGCAAAGGACTTTACAGTCCACTTTACGCATTGTTTATTTATAGTTTATTATTTGTTTATTTAATTTGATTGGTGTCTACAGTTATTACAAAAAAAAACTGTTATGTATTTTTGAATAAGCATATTATCTTACCTATTTCTATGTAACATATGCAGTTTCGCTCACGTAGAGCAGGATCTGCTTCTAAGCAACCCAAATCATTCATAGTCATGTTAAGTGATTTTTTGTTTATTTTATTGTTGTTGTAATCGATTTTTGAATTCACCGTCTTTAGAACAGATTATGTTCTATGCGGTGACATCAAAAAATATTTACTACAGTTATCTCAGTGTGATCGATTAGATCACCGTATTAGAACAGATATGTTCTATGCGGAAAACATCAAAGCCATCAACTACAGCCATTCGTGTGATCAAATAGATCACAGTCTTAGAGAACAGATATGTTCTATGCGATAAACATCCAAAGCCGATTACTACAGTTATTGATTACAATTATTTTTGTAACAGATGTTCTATGCGGTAAACATCAAAGCTATTTTTTATTACAGGTTAAGTGCGATCGATGATATCACTATACTAGAACGATACTTTGCAAGGCCATGAACATCAAGCTAATACCAACCGTATTCTTTTTACTCGTGTACTGTATACATTTTCTAAATGTATTTCAATTTTTTTTAGTTTGATTTTTACCATATTCAGGATACTACAGATTCTTGTGTTTGAATAAATTAAAATTGAGTTTGAATTGACTTTCACAGACCAATATCCTTAAGTGTTTATCTAACTTTCTTCTGAATGAATCGATGTTAGCGCTGTTCACTATTTCATAAGAAAGACTATTCCACTTCTTGATAACATCGTAAGTGAAGAAATTCTTTGCTATATTTGTTTGAAATCGTTTATGACAAAGTTTATGCCCATTACTTCGTGTTACAACATTAAAATTATATCTAAGGAATTGATTGTAATCGATATTGTCAAATTTATTTAGAATTTTGAAAACTTCTATAAATTTTCCTCTCAATCTTATTGTCTCTAAAGAATGAATATCTAATTCACGTAGTCGTTGCTCGTATGATTTACCTCTCAATTCAGCGATTAATTTGTGGTTGCCCTTCTTTAATTCTTTCAATTTTTTCTATGTCTTTTTTGAGGTATGGACTCTAAAACTGCAATGAGTATTCCAGATGAGGTCTTACTAATGTTTTATAGAGGGGAAGTATTATAATTTTTGGATTTATATTCGAAGTTTCTGGCAATAAATCCTAGAGCTTTATTTGCTTTTTTAACAGCTGCATTCAGCACATTGTTTCTGAAACTTTAAATCCTTATTAATTAATACTCCTAGATCCTTTTCCTCACTGACAACTTGATAACTATGTCATCTATTTTGTAATCATATTCATTGTTCCTACCCCCAAAATGTACAACTTTACATTTATCGGTATTAAATTTCATTGCTGTTTTTGACCCAATTTACAATTCTTCGTGTATCTCAAGTCGCTTTGGAAGTAATGAATGAATCTTCTCCACCATACTTTATGCCGATTTCCAAGTTTCGTTGTCATCCGCCAATTTCAGAAATACTTGCCTAACAATCATTGTCAATCTTATGTCAATTCTACACTAAATAAAATGAACAGTGATTGGACCCAGGACAGATCCCTGGAGGTACAGACCGACTAGTAACATCGTTCCAATCTTGAGCACATTCACACTTGATAACAGACTCTTGTCTTTACGATCCGCAAAGCCAATTTTTAATCCAATCTAAAAGTCTTCCTCGAATCCATGAAGCCCTAAGCTTTCTAATAATCTTTGATGAGGGACGTATCAACTCGCTTTTGTGAAAGCAGTCTAAGTAAATGACTTTCGAAGGATTCTATGAATGTATCTACGATCGTCACAGTAACCCACGATTACAAACAAATTCTAGCAAAATTTGTTAACGACATGAGTCTATTTCTCCTGAAAAACCGTGTGGGTAGTTCATTGAGCAATCCATGTCTTCAAGA
>JABUQX010031988.1:15000-30000 GCA_015478945.1 Trachelipus rathkii
GAAAAAAAGTTCTCATTTTTTGGGAGAAGGCTCGCATTCCCCCAAAACGTATTGATCACCGATCTGGTAAGGTTATATACACTATTATGAGAATGAACAGATTTACAAAGAAGATTAGTTAAAAGAGCATCCGAAGTGGAAACCAAAAAAACAAAAAAATGAGCAACATTTGAGGACACATTGGGGTAATTTATTTTGATGTTGCTTCTGAAAAAATGTGCTTGGATACCTTAAGAATAAACAAGATTATGCAATTTTTATTATTTGCAACGCAAGAAAGGGACGACTAGGGTTCCATGGTTGGTCATTGATCTAAAACATACATCACATGAAGATAATAAAAAGAAACGAATAGAACAAGAGGTGGAGAGACGTAAAAGGATCTATGAAGAAATGGAAAGAAACGTCCCTGTATAGCTATCACCAATATCAAGCAGAGATAGTGGGGATGAGAAATCAGAGCCAGACACAAGAGATACACAGAGAGAAATTGAAGCCAAGTACTTCAATGAGAAGAGGTACATTAGACTTTTTCACACCACATCTATCTGAAACATTAGACAAGATGTAAAATTAGCTATCGGAACGCGGTTCACTTGTTAATGGCCGTAGCAGAAGCTTTCAAGTATGATGCTACAAGCTTAATTATTAATCGCACATCATTTCAACAACTAAGGAAGGAAATTCAGAAACCAGAAGCAACCGGAAATTAATGGCCAATCTAATGAAGCGGAGTACAGCTCGTTGGTCTTACACTGAGATAGCAAGCTTCTTTCGGCTTTATGTGGTGAGGAGAAAATTGATCGTTTCGACGTTCCAATTAAATAACGTGCATTTCAGGGCAAAAGAACAATTATTAGGTATACCTGAAAATTCCTGCAGCTACGCAGGAGATCAAGCTATAGCCGTTTTTCGAGCAGTGCAAAATTAGGGTATAGAAGAAAAGATACAACGCATTGTGTTTCGATACAACCGCAAGCAACACCGGAAGAATAAGATGGTGCCTGTACACCAGTTGAAAAAATGTCCCCTCCTGTGATATCTGTGGAATGAATATACTACTCTCAAGTTCATTGTTCCGATTTAGTAACACAGCATTGCCTTTCAGCAGAACATCGTACGTTAAAAAAAGTCCATTCTACTGAACACAGAGTAATTATCCCGAACAAAAAAACATCTGATCGCAAGATAGATCTAGTATAATCTTTAAAAAATTTTAAAGAAAAGGTGTTCAAACCTTAGATTAGTCAAAAATACTGTAGTAGTAGTTAGACTTTGTCATCAAGGAGAATGCCCGTAGGTAATATGATTTGGAATATTCTTGAAGATCAGTTACGCCTGAAACAGCATACCACGGGATGATTATAGAGAATTATTAGAATGTATAAGCCATATGGGAACTCATTTGAGAAGAGAAGCCTCACTGACTGAGAGTACTGCATATTCTCGCATCCTGTGAGCTAGTAGTGAGCCACTTCGGTGGTATGAATGCATAAAGACATTACCTTTAAAAATAATTATATTCCAGTATCAATTCAATCACGATTACTACTCGTAACGAAGGAAAGATTCATAGTCAGTTGAAGATGTATGTGTTCTTTCTATATCAGACGTTGATTTTAATATCTGGTTTTTGCACCATTTACACATTTTAAAAGCTCCATATCTCTGATTTCAATTTTCGTTGTAAATAGTCCGCAGAATAACATCTAACTAATAATAACGTATTCGTAAGTACTAAGGAATTTGATTGCAGATATAAAGTATATAATAGCTGCCGTGATGAAATTCACTTAAAAACCCTACATTTATAATATATATAGGTAACCTAAAAGTATACAGCGGAAACTGCGCAAAATAGACAAGGCAAAATATTCGCAAATATTTGTAATGACTGTTCTATATATATCCCAACAATAGATATTAAAAAAAATAGTTCATTACTGAAAATGAAGACAATAATAGATACGATTAATTGAACACCAAATTACCAAAAGTATTCGGAACTCTCTCAAATATGAAGACGCGTACCAATAAGTTTATATAAAGGTAATAATAGCATATTCCGACATTATCTATTAACAGAATCATCGTAATGTCAAAAGGCCATGTGTTACACAGATTTCCCACCAAATTCATCTACAAAAACTCTATTCAACCGACTAGATAACATAACCACCAGATATACTTAGCTAATGGAATAAAATAAGGAATGAAAAAACGTTCCAAACGTAGGAAATGGGGAATTATTGAATGCATGCAAGTGGTTAACGGGATTGAGATGTTTGCCGAGAGATGAGAAAGTGAAACTAATATTCAATAATATCAATATAACAATTTTATAAAAAAGGACGAAAAAACAAGAGATGCATAAAAAAGAATAATTAATAATAATGAATACAGGAAAAAACAGATATCAAAAATTAGAGCTGTACAACATATATTCTGACGAAGTGGAATCAAAATATCTTTTGATAAACTATGTTATTCAATATAAATAATCAATTTTGAGCATATAAAGCATATGGTAAATAAGTAGGAGAGAGATATATATTTTCAGAATCTTCTCGGAAGATTACCATAAATACAACCCTCGCGACTCATGTAGATACTGACCCAAGATAAATAACCGATGTATGTAATGAAATGTAAAGGTAGAACTAAACAATGATATACAAAACACATATGCTATCCAATCATAATAGATGTGAAAATTGGGAACCTGTCAGGGCCCTTGGGTTGTGGCGTGCCTCGTTAAATATACATGGACCAATCGGTGACAAGAATATTAAATCTAATATATAGAGAAAGTTGGATAACATATCGACGTAGGAAAACACACACAAGATAGCTGGTATAAGAAGCACGAGAGGCATTGGCGGAAAGATGAAAAGTAAAATAAGGAAAGGTCCTCAGGGATGTCTAATATCTACTATATTTACCTAATAAGGAGTCAGATTATCCTAACATATAACTTAAAGATATAAATACGAATCTAGGAGTATCATATAAATCAAACCCCCCATAAATCATGATATATATTATATATACTTAATAAGGTGATATAAGAGCCGCTACGAACATAACGATAATGGTAAAATTCATACTAGAAATTGGATAATTAGAAAAGTATAAATAAAAAGCATCATTAAACAATTACTATGGACTATATATAAGACTTAAGTAGTATACTATAGCTAATATTACAGACCCTCTATATAGGAAATATATCATATCATACTATAGGAGCGCTAGTAAACTCTACTACCAATAAAGAACAACAACAGATAACCATATATAAAATAATATACTAATATAGTGAAATAAATATAAACATATCAATGATCAAAATATATAATAAAAGTATATATACAATGATTTGTCTACATACCAGTACACTACTTATATAATATATAATTAAATTCAATATTTGAAGATTTTAAAAACCTGATGTTTACTTTAAATAAACCTCTGTAAGAGTAAGATAGTGAATAAGATAATATCAAAAAAATATTATGTACACTCATAACTTTAATAACCCTATACAGCAATATGTGACAAACTTAATTAAAACAAAATAAGCTCTGATTATATAAAACAACTGAAAATAGAGTTAGCGCAATATAAGGTAATCAATAATAAACGAGATCAAATAAGAGTAATAATAATGAAAATATGAGTGCAAAGAAATACAGGCAAGAATATGAAGACCTATAAATTATAATCATGAAATATGAGTTAATATATACAATGTATAAATATAAATACAAAGATCATACTTAATTAAGCATAAACAGACTATACAGTTCAAAGTCAATAATATATATATATAGTAAACCATAAAACAAATGAATAATATATATATAGCCATAGAGATGATAATTAGGCTTGAAAATGTGCTGCGGCGTCCTGTAGGGGAACTATGTGTATGGCGTAAAACCTACATTTTTGGTACCCTTAATTAGAAGGGTATGAGACGAACTACCAGCAGTGAAAACCAGGAAAAAGATATATTACGTAACAGAAAGAACTGGGACCTAGAGCTCGTTCATTTAAAGGTTGATGACTCACCTGTAGTCATAAGGAAATTTTTTGCAAGAGTGTCATTGTTCCAGTTAACAAATGCATTAACTTTAAATAAAATTTAGAGTATAAGAAGGAAAAACAAATAAACATGATAGTCATCAAGCTATCTTAGAAGTAAACAAGTCGCTTGAGGAATCAGTCTGTACAATAATTTTTTAACAAAATGTCTCTGCAATACACTAAGGTACAAATGTGTACAAATTAATCGAAGTTTAAACTACTTTACGTCTCAATATGAAATAACCTATCCTCTTACCTTAAGAGGACAAAGATTTTCAACAACAAAACTGATATATACATATATATATTTGGGTATGTATTATTTTTAGATAATGGTAGAAGAGGAAGAAGAGGAGATTGGATTGTTGCTGAGAGGAGCAAAAACATGTAAATATGTTTTACGAACGGTAAAGGTAACAATGAAACATATGTTGTTCATCCCTAAGATGAAGAAACTAGCATTTGTTTCAGTGGATTAAATTAAGTCGTAGAGATATAATTTATAGAAAGTATAGTATTTTCTAAATATGTTTTATGATCTTTTTCCAGAAAAAAGATCACAAGCCCTCAGCTTTATATTAGATTAATATATAAGAATAATATATAAGACTAAATATATAAGATTTTATAAGATTAATATAATTAAGAGAAGTTAATAGAATATCTGAAAATTACAACAAATTGAATATCTAAAAAAACAAACAAAGAAGAAACAAGAAAAGAGAGAGTGTTCTAAAATGACAAGGACGACAGAAAGAACCCTCTTTGCCAGATAAGTTTATGTGTGAATGTGGCCTGTAGTGATTGTGAGAACCCTACCTAAGTAGGATACTATAGACAACTTTCTCAGATGTCTGTGCGTGTGGGGGAACAACGTATGTTCTGCGTGTTGTAGAAGGCAACTAAAAGGGACAGTGGTAGTTGGGTTGGCGACCCACTACCAATTATCTCTTGTTGGAATGCGTATGCAGGCCTCGGAGATGGTCGTGACCGCCGTAAGCGAACGACCTATCTTTCGGTGAAATTGTATGAATTGTCTTCGTTCATGGAATGCTAGAGAAATAAATGGTGAAGAGAAGAAAGGTGTTGGATGTATTGAGAAAAGGCAAATTTGATTTGCTTGCTGTGACTGAAACAAAGATGAAAATAAACGGAGAAGAGTAGTGTGGGTGAAATGCATGTATTCTGGAGTAGAGAGGAATGAGATGGGGAGAGAAGGAGCTGCGATTCTGATGAGTGACCTGTGGTATAGAGCTAAGGTGGATTGTGCTTGCGTGAGTGTTACAATTCTAATGATTAAATTTAAGTTTGAAAAGGTTAAGGTATGTGTGGTAGTTACATATGGTCCATCTGAAGGTGATGTTGAGGGGAGAGTGACTTTCTGGGGATAATCTGAATGATGTCTTTGACGGGGTGAGTAGGGGCTTTAGATTGATTGTGTTGGGCGACTTAAATGGTTGGATAGGTGGTCGAAAAAGAGATGGTATCACAGGTGCCTTAGTAGTGTGGGGGAGAGAAAATGCGAATGGTAGGAAGGTGATTGATTTCCGAGTGAGGAAAGGTATTGTGTAAGTAATACATTCTTTGGGCACAAAAGTATTCATAGGTATCGAGAGCAGGGGTAGGTGGGGATGGTATCGAAGTGAAAAGTATGATTGATTTGTGTTGAAGGGATGTTGAAATATGCTCTGCGACGTTAAATCAGTAAGAGAGTTTGGGATGGGAATATCAGATCATCTTGTTTTATTTAAGATTTGAGGGAGAGGAAAGAGATAAGGAAGGAAGTGGGGAGAAGTTAGGTGAACAATGTTATAAGGAAAAGTATGTAAGAACACTTGAAAATAAATCAGTTGCATACGTAGGAGGGGGAGGGAGGAAGAGGTAAATGAACAGTTTGGAAGGAGGATGAATGGGGACTTACAAGGGAATAAGAAGCTCTTCTGGAAGGAAGTACGAAAGGTTAAAAAAGAGAGTAAAGGGAATCTTCAGAGAATAATGAATATGGATAGTACTTTCGTGACTGATGAAATGGATGTGAAGAGAGTGTGGAGGGAACACTTCGAAAATCTGCATAACATTAGCAGTAATGAAGAGGTGATAGTGAATGTGTGTGGGTTTGATGGTGTAAAAAGAAATAGGTATTTTGGAGATGAGGTAATTAGTAGGGATGAGGTAATAGTAAGAAAGTTGAAGAATGGTAAATCTGCAGGTATAGATGGAATTACTGGTGAAATGATCAAGAATGGAGGCGAGATTGTGATTAACTAAATATGGAAGTTGTGTAACAAAGCGTTTATGGAGGGTATAGTTCCGAAGGATTGGAGGAGTGCAGTAATAGTACCTTTATATAAGGGTAAGGGTGATAAGGGGAACTGTAAAAGCTATAGGGGAATTACTTTAAAGTGTGTTGTACGGAAGATATATGCTAATATTATGGTTGAAAGAATGAGTCGACTGACTGATTGGTAAAGAACAAGGTGCATTTAGAAGTGGTGGAGGATGTGCAGATCAAAATTTTCACATTCGAAACAAATCATTGAGAAAATGAGAGAATAAATTCTGTTTAGGTTTTATGGATTTGCAACAGGTGTTATGGTAGAATAGAGAAGCTCTTTGGCAGGTGTTAACGGTATATGGTGATGGATATATGCTTTTCAATGGAATCAAAAGTGTGTATAACGATAGCTAAGCGTATGTAAGAATTAATGCGAGTTGAAAGTGAATGGTTTAATAGTAGCGGAATGAGGCATGGATTTGAACGCCTCTTTGGGTTATTTTATTTGTATATGGATGGGGTGATGAAAGAATTAGAGGTAGGGGAAGGTGTTAGACTGACGGAGAATGAAAGAGAGTGGATGGTGTCCTGCTTATTGTACGCGGATTTGGTTTTGAGTGGCGAATCTGAAGAGAGTTTGAGATGATGGGAAGAGTGGTTTGGCAGGGTGTGTAAAAGGAGGAGTTTGAAAGTAAATGTAGATAAGAGTAATGTGATGGTAGTTAGTGAGGTGTGTGTGCTGTGGGAAGTCATGCTGGATGGTAAGCAATTGGAACAAGTATCTGAATTTACATACGTAAGATATATCCGGATGAAAAGGGAACGAATGATGCAGAGTGTAGTAGGAAAGTTGCTGGTGCAATTAGATCCTTCTTAGCTTGAGTGCGTAGGGTTTTATATGAGGGTATAAGGGTATGAGGGTATTATAATGTATAATAGTGAAACTATGGTGTGGAATAAGAGGTACGGATCTAAGGTACAGTCTGTTCAGATGGACAACCTTAATGGTGTGTTAGGGGAGAAGAATTGATAAAGTGAGGAATGAACGTTTTAGGAAGTTGTGTGGTGTGAAGAATGTCGTTAATGAAAAATATAAGTGTGTTGAGATGGTTTGGACATATGGATTGGCGGTTGGCTAAGCGGATGTATAGTGGTGAGTTTGAAGGGAATCGACCAGCTGGGAGACCAAAGAAAAAGTGAATTGAGTGGAGTAATTAAAGGATTGTCTGATGGAAAGGAATGAGTGTGGCAGAAAAGCGAGAAAATGGGTGCATAATAGGAGTAAATGGCAGAGTTTTGCGAGGAGTTATAGTTGTGGGTCGCCTGATCCAAGGGATGAACCATATATTGACGATTTACCACAGTGCGGGTCCGTCAATCTCGTAAAGCTCTAGAAGATTTTTTTTTAACTGCGACAAGTTCTCACTTAATGGTTTTGTAGTGGATGGTAGCTTTCCTTTCGACTTACGTCATGTTCTTCCACTACTACTCTCTTTCCGGGGTATGTTACGCACCTCACCCTCAATCTGGGAACAGAAGGAAGATTATGATGATATATTGTATTTAATGATACACTTAAATTATATACTATATTTCTTTGCCCAAAGGATGAAAAAAATTATCTTTTAAAATGTTTGATCTCTTCTTTTTAAAGATATTTGAAACAAAATTAACAATCTTTTTAATAAATTTTTTTTGAAGGTTTGTTCAGATGTTGACTTCAGTAGGAAGGGGCGATACTGTGTTGTGTATCGAATACCCCAGGGACAAACATCAAGAATAAGTATTCCAAATAGGTTGTTTTATACACAAAGCTGTAGAGCTGTAACAGGAAAACCGAGCATATATATTTTGGTCGAAGCTTGAACAGGAGGGAAATAAAAAAAATATTTTTACAACAGAATAAGTGAACTGCCCCAGCGAATATAATTTACAACAAAGGATAGCAAATAGACAGTTTGAAAAAAAAAAAATTATCAAAAGTTAGCACAGAATTTTAATTTGAAAAATTAGAAAAAAAGAAAAAAAAAAAAATATATTATTATTAACATATTTTTTATTTTTTTTTGACTAGAAAACAAATGAACAACATTAGTAAAATTAATTCTTAATAAATTCTAAATCTTTAAATAAAAAAAAAAATATTGCGTCAGGTTGCAGCATATTATGATTAGCACAAATTGTAGAAGAAACTTAAAAATATTAAGTATTGATACGAAATCTGTTACTAGATCGACTGAAATTGCTTTCACATTGGAAGAGATTTTTCAAGACTAAAAAGATTACTTGCACCATGTAGGTAGATGATTCTACTAGTAATCCGTTTTATACATCACTAACAAATAGTTCTTTAAACTAAATAACCCTTTTAATAGTTATATAGCTAAGTAATACCGTTAGTTGAATTATATTTTCGACAGAAGTATAATTTTATAGATATTACAAGAAGGAAAAAGAAAGTAGTGTTGCCATCATTTTATATATAAAAAAAAGTAGTTACCATCATTGTAGAAAACAATTGAGAGAGAGAAAAAGTTCCAATAACAAAAAATACACAAAATAAGTACTTAAAGGAATTATATATTTTATCTAAATATATGAAACAATCTCAGCCGACTAATCAACCAAATCTAATGAGAATTGCGGTAAGAAATTTTAACTGATCGAATAAATGCCACAACCTTTAACAATTTAAAGCTCAATGTTAGGCAATAAATATAATTGCAATAAAAAAAAAACAAAATTATCAAAGTCTAATTTGATTACCTTACTTTTGATGATAAAGATAAAACTTTAAAAAATGCAATAAAATCGTATAGATAGATAAATCTGACCACCCACATAATTGAAAAATCCAAATATATGTTTTTTTTATAACTTATATCGAAACCCTATAAAGAATGAAAATATATATAGGATGCTCTATCATGTGATTGAGACTATATATCTACTATTTCGTCAAATTAAAGCCTATAGTCGAATATGTCAATTTAATAAAAAACTGCCTCGTAATAATATTAAGAAAATTATTATATTCTTTTTTTTTCCAAAGTTAAAAAAAAATCAGAAAAAAAACTATTGGTAACTAGTTAATTGAAAAAAAAACAACTATTTAATATACAAAATCATTTACTCAAAAGCTATGTTCGATATTTAAATATCAAGAATTAATATTTACAAAAACTGGTACATAGACTATGTACAAATGTCTTAATGCAAAGTTTTAAGGTATTTACATAATAATAGCACATCAGTTACAAATATAAATAATTAATTATTATTACTTACTATATATATTCAGTAGAATAAGAAAAGATTACATAGATATATCACAATTTTTACTTTTTTATAATATGTTAAGGATTACGAGTATTACAACATCTATTATTACATAAATTGACGTCACTCAAACACTCACTCCGTTGTACATACATACATACATACACAAAAATAAAGAGGAGAGAGTGTACAAAAACTATTATCTTAACAAAATATAATTGAATTCGAACATGCTGAGGCTACAACTAAATTTGTCACACAAAATTTACATATATATATTATATCTTGTGAGTTTATTCTTTCACCACCCTGAAGCTAATATATAATAATACACTTACATGCTAATCCACACCTCGTACGACGTCGTCACTCCTCTCCTCCCGAATATACGGTACCCGCTTCTTTGCAGGTATAACATTCACAAAGTAAAACTTACAGATAAACGAAAATATCACCAATTAAAAATTCTTTTTCAACAATTTGATCTTAAAGACATTTGATGATAATTTGCTGCTTTAAACTTTGTATATTCATTTAATTATTGGCCAGGCAATTTTGGCGTCTATTCTTTTGAAGGCTATGAAGCAATGTGATCCTTGTTGACTAAGTTCGTCTCTCACTTTCTGAGGACATTCGTTGTCTCCCAATACGCTTTCTGTATATTATATTATAATATATATATAATATATATATATATATATATATATATATATATTATATATATATTATATATATATATATAATATATATATATATATATATATATATATTATATATATATTCTTTAACGTGCTTAATCCCCTTCTACGAGGGAAACGGCGAAAGGGTGGAGGACTACAGTGAAATCGAACTTAAGCCGGGCTATCCCAAGCCTGCCGCCACTAAGTGTTCGCAGCAGAGTTTTAAGTTGCCCCCAGGAAGATAAAAACTCAGACTGCTACGCGGAGGATTAACCAGCTTCCTCTCGCACGAGAGTCGCGAGTCACCTCCTACGCCACAAGGATTATATATAGTATTATATATATAATATATATATATTATAGATATATAATATATATATATATATAATATATATATATATATATAATATATAATATAATATTATATAATATGTACAAGCCAGAACCCACCATGGAGTTGATTGTTCAATCCAGTGTGGGCGCTTCTCTGTGAGCCATGGTTGGTCCTGTACATTTAAACGGCATATATATATATATATATCATATTATCTATATATATTATATATATATATATATATATATATATATATATATATATATACTATATATATATATCATATATATATAATGAAGCCAGGAACCCACCCATGAGTTGACATAAACCCAGTGTGGCCGCCGCTTTCACATCCATGGTGGGTTCTGTACATTGACTCATATATATAGATATATATATACTACTATATATATATATATATATATATAATATATATATATATATATATATATATATTATATATATAATATATATATATATATATATATATATATATATATACCCGACCAAGAAGACTCTCATTTCACTCCCCTCGAAGTACTTGACACTGTCAAAAACCTTAAAAACTCAAAAGAGGTAAAATCAGAACAAAATAAATATTAATCTCAAGTAATCAACATAGCAAGGCATACAAACACTCCCCGAACAATTCTGGAAACACGCACTTGTAATTCCTATACTAAAGCCAACTAACAAGTAACAACCCAGGCTCGTATAGGCCTGTACTGGAAAAATGAATCCTGTACAGAATACCTTCCATCATTCCCTTATCAAACTCACATCATGGATTTTGAAAAAAACACTGCTACCAGCCTACCACTCTCCCCCCCAACCGATCTAACACAATACATCCATACTGGTTTTAACCAAACTCCTCCCCCTTCTAGCGCACTCTCCTGGTAGCAATAAACATTAACAAGACATTTGATACAGTCCAGGTCATATTTTAATAGACGAAGTAATAAACACAGATATAGCCATCAAAGACAAAAAAAAAAAAAAATGGCAAATTTTGTCTGGTCAAGAGCTAAGAGTCCTACAAGGATGTCACTCCTCCCGCACATACAAATTATATAACAGAGTCCCTCATTAAGCCATCCTTTCACCAATTCCCTTTAACCTTTTTATGCATGATCTACCACATCTCGCATCCCCTTCCATAAAAATTAATAGCAATGCAGACGACCTAGCAATCACAACTCAAAACTTTTCTATAAATACAGCATGTGGAGAACTACAACAATTATATAAACCATAGAACAGTGGCTAATAACAAACAGAATGACTTCATCACCTAAAAAATCCTGTTATTATATTTCTTATCGCAGGTAGAAGAGAATTAAACACTCACTACAGCAGTTTTCCTATCACACAATAGACTCGCTCTCAATAAACAACCCATCATCTTAAACTTGACTTTGGATACACACATGACATTCATCCTTCTAGAGCCACACATAAATGCGCTGAAAGTATTAACTGGAACAAACTTTGTTAGGAAAAATAAAACTCTCACAATAGTATACATTCAATACCTCCGTCCCTTTTTTAAACTACGCATCACACGCCTGGGCACACTCGATATCACAGTCTAACATTCTGAAATTAGAAACCGTAGAAAATAAAGCTAATAATAATAAAGGGCTGCCTTTCCACCACATCTATCCACCATTTACTAAAAGAAACAAAAATCATCCCTATAAAAGCCCATCTAGACATGACAGAAGGTCAATTATATAGTAAATAACTCTCAATAGTTAAACCCCCCTGCACCTAGGGGGGGAAAAAAAAAAACCTCTGGCACTATACTATTCTAAAATATACGACACGCTTCACAACCCCCCACCCCACCCCCACCAGATACCCACTATTATTACACATATTCATACCCAATTAACAAAAAAGGATTTCCACATATCCAACACCACGTTTCAGCCATGTCCACCAAGAAATATCCCATACAAAACAACTTTGGATCGTCAAACACGAGTCTATGCTGTCCCCACCTTTTGCTCTGGGCAGCGTCCCTCCCTAAGAATAGAAATTTAAAATTTCGAAAATACAACCTCCCCTACTGTTAAACGATGAGACAAAATTTCTCCTACTAGACTGCTGACTTAACGAACATTAGAAGCAACTATGATACTTTCTTTAACAGATCTCTGGGCCCAGCATCCAATGGTGGCAAATATCTCGAGTTCCCGTTTCTTATATGAGGGGAGCGAGGGGTAACATAGTAAATAAATACTCACTCATATTATATATATATATTATATATTATATATATATATATAATATATATAATATATATTTATAATATATATATATATATATATATATATATATATATATAATATATATATATATATATATATATATATATATATATAGATAATAGTATATATATATATATTATATATATATATATATATATATATATATATATATATATATATATATATATATATATATATATATATGAACGCCTCGTGGCGCAGGAGGTTGAGTCTCCGCCTCTCATACGAGAGGATGGTGGTTCAATCCTCCGCGTAAGCCAGTTGGGTTTATTACCTGGAGGGCAAGAATAAAAACTTGACTGCTCCCACACTTTGGTGGCGCTGGTTTTGAGATAGCCGGCCTTAAAGTTCGATTTCCTGGTGACAGCCTTGGGATAGCCGGCCTCATAGGGATTAAAGCACCGTTAAAAAGGTAGTTTTTATATATATTATATATATATATATATATATATATATAATATAATAATATATATATATATATATATAAATATATATATATATATATATATATTATATATATATATATATATATAAATATATTATAAATTTGGCAACAATGGAAGAGTGATGGATGTATTAGAAAAGGCAAATTTGATTTGCTAGCTTGATTGAAACAAAGATGAAAGAAACGTTAAAAATGAGTGGTGTGATGTGAAATGTGTGTGTGCCTGTTGTGGAAAGGAACGAGGAGGGCAAGAGAAAGGGTGTGCATTCTGATGAGTGACTTTGTGGCACAGAGTACGGTAGATTTTGTGTGTGTGAGTACTAGAATTCTAATGGTTAAATTTAAGTTGATAAGGTTAAGGTATGTGTGGCTGTGACATATAGTCCATCTGAGCGTGATGTTGAGGAGAGTGCGATTTTTCTGGGATAAATCTTGGAATGGATGTTTTGGATGGGGTGAACTAGGAAGCTTCAGATTGATTGTGTTGGTGACCAAATGGTATAAGATTAGTTGGATAGGTGATCAGAAGAGAGATGGTATAACAGGTGGCTTTGGGGTTTCGGAGAAAATGAGAATGGTAGGAAGGTGATGATTTCTGTGAGGAGAAAGGTATTGTTAAGTAATACTTTCTTAAAGCACAAGAGTATTCATAGGTATACTAGAGTGGGTGTAGGTAGAGATGGTATCGAAATGAAAAGTATGATTAATTTTTGTGTTGGTGAAGAAGTGTTGAAGCATGTGTTGGATATTAAATCAGTGGAGGGGGTTAGGAATGGGGTTAAAGTAATCGGATTATGTATTTATTATGTAAAATATAAGATTTAAAGGAGAGAGTGGATAAGGAAGGGAGTGGGGGTTAGAATTAAGAATGAGAATTTGAATGGAACAAGGTGAATAAGGTTATAAGTATTTAAGAGAGCTCGTATGTAAATCAGTTGAATGTGAACAAGTTTGAAACTGAACAAATCTGGAACAAATGAAAGAAAGGGATTGTTAGCAGTGCAAAAGAAGGGAGTAAGAATTGTTAACAGTGAGTGGTGGAATGAAGAGGTGATTGCAGCGGTTAAAAGTAAAAGAGAAGCGTGGTTGAATGTACTAAAAGCCAATGATAAGGTTTCAAAAGAAAGATGTTTGGAATTATATAAGAAATAAAAAAGGAATACTAAAAGATGCATACGTAGGAATAAAAAAAAGAGGTAAATGAACAGTTTGGAAGGAGGATGAATGGGGACTTACAAGGGAATAGGAAGCGCAAAAGGTTAAGAAATGAGAATAAGGGGAAGCTGCTTAGAATAAAGAATAGGATGGTGCTTTCGAATGATGAAACGGCAGGTGTGAGAGGAGTGTGGAAATAAAACACTTCGAAAATTCTGCATAATATTGACAGTAATAGTGAAGAGGTGATGTGAATGTGTGTGGGTTTGATGGTGCAAGAAGGAATAAGTATTTTTTGGATGAAGTCATTAGTAAGAAGGAGGTAGAGTGAGAAAGTTGAAGAATGGTAAATCTTCAGGTATAGATGAAATTACTGGTGAAATGATCAAGAACGGAGGCGAGATAGTGATTGATGGATTGGAAGTGTGTAACAAAGCTTTTATGGAGGG
>JABUQX010031988.1:35000-40000 GCA_015478945.1 Trachelipus rathkii
CATTACTAGTGAGTGCGTCAACAAATAACTGATTGATATGTGTCCACAACGGTCGGAGAACTAATCGAACCAAGACGTCCTCCAAAATGGCATCCAGGTTCAAAAATTCATTCGATTTTAACTGAAAATTTTAAATAATAAAATTAAAGCAATAGAGAAGGGTACTCCAAAGGAGGGAGAGTGAAGGTTTTAAAATCACTCTCTCTAATTTGGGAAATACGGTAGAGAGAGGAAATAAAGAAAACATGGTATAAAGTCCGAAGTGTCAATTCGGTAAACAATTTACCAGCAATGAAGAAAAGAAGTGCAAACAAATTATTTAAAGCGAAATCCAAAGTAAAAATGATAAAAAAAAAATAAAAATTAAATGATGATTTTTTATAAGCGGTCTTGGATCAATAAAATTGATATATAGCATAAAAGCGTTAAAAAATGGGTTGTTACTTTGACACAAATATTAAACACAAGTTCTTTCAAAGAGGCATGCTATTGTTATTCAAAATTATTATTATTTCTTTATCATTATCCTGACAGATCCACGCATATTGTGGTATCTCGTCACTATCCGGGTTCATCCCTTGAACTAGGCACTCAATCAGCTCCTCTCACAAACTGAGCCATTTACTCCTATTATGTATCATTATTTTCGCTTCTACTAAATTCACATTCCTTTCCTCCAGACCCCCTTTTACTAACTCTTATACCCCCTTTTAATAACTCTTAGACCCCCTTTTACTAACTAAATCCACTCTTTTCTGATTTTCCAACCGCTCGATTTCCAACACACTCACCTCTATACACTCTCTTAAAACCAACCGACTATCATCCATCCTTTCCATATGACCAAACCATCTTGATACACACTCATTTATTCTCTCATTCACGTCTTTCTTCACATCACACAGCTCCCTAACACGTTCATTCCTCTTTTTTTCAATTCTTCTCGCACCTAATACATCCCTAAGATTATCAGTCTGAACAGACTGCATCTAAGATCTATACCTCTTATTCCACACCATAGTTTTGCTACTATACATTAACACTGGTAACAACATACACCACTCATGCAGAACATTAGCCAACTCAAATTTAATCCCCTTGCATTACCACAACTTTCATACTATACATTTCTGCATCATTCGTTCCCTTTTCATCCAACATAAAGTCTAATTATTTTTATTATTATTATTATTATTATTATTATTATTATTATTATTATTATTATTATTATTATTATTATTATTATTATTATTATTATTATTATTATTATTATTATTATTATTATTATTACTAAGAAATATTTTCACAATTCAAGTTATTGTGTAGAAAGAGTTGAAACTGTCAAATTAACTTTTATAAAATCTCGAAATGTTATGAGAAAATAATTAAAAAATAAATCGATATTAAAAATGGTCATTTTGTTCCTAATTTTTTGTTTTTATATTTATAGGGGAACACAAATTTACTGTGTTCCCTTTATCCTTAATGGAGAACACATACTTACTGTGCTTCTTTCTCTGGTAACCATAGCTTCAAATTCTCCTTCTCCACTTGTCACAAGGTAGTTCTTCATTCCAGACATAAACTGCCTAACGTTTCGTACCACCACCGCTGCCTCTCTCTCCGAACCTTCTAATGTACAAGTCAAGAAATGCTTTATAGCTTTACTAAACGTAGTACTTGAATCGTGTCCTAAAGACAACGCATACCTTCGCACAGCAGCTCCACTTTCTGCGTCTTTTCGATGTCGTAAAGCTAACATCTGGGGAGAAACTATGAAAAAAAAAAAATTAAATATGCAAAAAGATGAATAATAAGAATGTGTTTCAATTTAAAAAGAAATTTAAAAACTTACGAATTTTTGAGCGAAGATTCGTATCATAATTATTTGTTTTCTGACTTAATGACAAAGTTACAGGTCCAGACGATTCTATCGAGTCTCCACCATCGGAGTCATTAGATTCCGAATCTCCTGTTACTTGAACTAACGACTCCGGAGATTTACTACCATTACGTGATTCGTTAAGTATCATGTCCCATTTTCGTGAATCCCAAGGCTCAGAAAATTCTGTCCCAGAATCACTTAAAGAAGACGTCCTTCTCGAGACATTGTCGTATGCAGAATGTCTTAGGGAGGAAGTTGTATCACTTCCACCAACTAGATGAGGAAGTCTCTGCTCAATTAATGCCTGAGCTGTTAATGAACCGGGAGTCAAAGCTTCCCCTTGAGATGGTCCGACGTATGTTAAAAATTCCCACGAAGCATCCACCCAATTTGGTAAATCCTTCCCTTTAATTTTGGGAGGAGCAACAGGTTTTGATCGCTTTTGCTTAGAATTGCATAAATTATTATTATTATTATTCAGATTATTATTTACAGTATTACGATGATCTTCACCATCAACGTCTTCTTGTGAAGATGAAAGATCCTCCTGAGATGGTAACCGTCTTGTTCTTCTATGTCTCCACTCTATATTGGAATCCGAGTGTCTATTGGAACCTCCTTTTCGTGTCAATCTCCTTCCGCCTCTTGACATTCGATCACCCAGCATTCTCTCCTCTTCGCGAAGTGCATCCAAAGGTTCAACATAAAAAGGGCTTGAGGCTTTTCTACTTTCGTTATCACCTTGACTTCCACTTCTTACTACGTCACTTAAATCTCCAAGCGACCTTGAAATATCAGTACGAGGCTTAAAGGAAGTAAAGGTTTGGGCTTGATCTATTTTTTGTATTATTTCTTCTTCAGGATTATTTTCTCCCATAGAGGGTAGAGGCGAAGTCCAAAGATCTTCGTAATCACTTATTTTATCTGCCAGAGATGACCTATGGCAAGCTAATGAGGTAGCGGGAGAATCTTGTAGACATTTCGAAGAATCCTTTTTCTTTCCCCTGCCTCTTCGATATTTTGATTTTCCTTCACTTCCATCTTCACTTAAAGGGGTTAAAGGAGTAGGAGGATGACTTGGTGGTGAGGAATATGATGGGGGTCGGAAATGAAGAGTCAACCCTTCCTTTGAAGAAGGTGATATTTCAAGACTTGATACATGTACCTGAAACGTGTCTTCATGAGGGGATGGAGTAGACGTTTGAGGGGATGATACTCCATTAAATGGAAGAGGAACGAAGCCCTTAACCTGATTTACATTGAAAGTTAAAGTTGTGGTAACCGTGATGTTCGAAGACGAAGAAGGAGACTGAGACGCGTCAGAGTTAGGTGGGCTGCTTCTTAAAGGGGGTGGAGGTTTGTGGGATTTAGCAGCTGAGACATTGGGAGGGCTTACTCTATTAGGGGGAACTGGTTTACCAACAGGGGTAAGGGGTGTATTACCGCTAGTTTTAAAAGACGAAAATGTTGGTGTAAGAACGTTCGCTGTGGAATCTTTGAAAACGTCCTCCAATGAAGCCAAATTTAAATTCAAGCAAGACCTGTCCATCGATGAGGGAAGTGGTGGAGCCGGTCTTGACGGAGTTAAAGCTTCACATGATGCCGCCGTAGATGCCAATAACGGTGAAGTAATACCCATTCGATTAGAAATTCCAGCTTTTCCAAAACTTGAAAAAGACAGATCATGAGGTCTTGGAGGTGGAGAAAGGACCGGTGGAGATGAAGGGCTTGCCAATGGAGTCCCCCAAAATTCTATTTAAATAAAATGTATATTAGAAAACAAAGAAATATCGATATGCTTATTTACTTAAAAAAAAAACAAAACACAAAAAAAACAGTAAATATTTCAATGATTAAAACCTTGCTAATTCCAAAAGATAAATCTACCTTGTCCCAAGAGAGCGATTGAAGCCAATTCATGTCTTGTTTTTGCTTCTTGAACACATTTTGGGAGCTTCAATTTCACCGGAAGTTCATCACTGAAAAAAAAAATTATTTATAAAATAAGCAAATGAAAAATGTGCAATAAAGACTTTCAAATGAAATTAATAAAATATTTAGAAAAATTACGGTACCCTAATTTTTAAAAGGATGAAGAATTATGAATGCTATTTTAATATTACTCCTTCACAAATAAATCTCGTATCCATTGGACTTAGTTATGAAAAAAAAGAACCATTCCAAAAAATTGAAATTATAATGTCACAAAAATGTAGTAAAATATCAGAAAAACGTTTTGCAAAACAGATCCAACCTTCATATAGTTATCATTGCACTTTAATTAATTTTTTCGAACCAACCCTCATCAAAAGGCATTTGTATATTTAGTAATTTTTGTACGTAAATTTTGAAGTTCAATATCATAGTTTTGGTGTTGTGTGGGCTGGTTCCAATTTGCATAACTACGTCCAATTATACTTACCAACAGGATGTATAATAGGAGAGAAGAGCTGGCAAGCTCTCAAAACGATTGTCTGAAGCTTCGAGTGAATATTCCCCTTGTGGTTGAATTTCAACCAAGTAGTGTTGCACGTGTGGGCCTTTGTCAGGGGGAAGTCGCACGCTAATAGCTAACGTATTGGTTTGACTGCTTTGCCGTACTAAAAAGGACTGCAATAAATAATAATAATAATAATAATAATAATAATAATAATAATAATAATAATAATAATAATAATAATAATTTAATGATAAAGTATTGTGAAAAATAGACATGATGTAAGCTTCTTGAAAATAAAAAAATTGATAATAATAATAATAAATCTGTAGCCAAGATAAGAGGCGTCTTGATAAGAGATTAAAAAAAAACTTATCAATAGAATGCCGAGAAAAATATCTTGAAGTGATGCAATGATTAAGGCAACACGAAAAATCATAATTATTGTATTTTATTATTATTATTATTTTTATTATTATTATTATTATTATTATTATTATTATTATTATTATTATTATTATTATTATTATTATTATAATGAAATGGATAGATGCTAACAAGCTGTCTCTAAATTTAAATAAAATATCTTATAAAATTTTTAGCAACAAATTATTTGACAATTTCAGTATCAAAATAAATGAAGTGGAACTGCATAGGGCTTCAAATGCTAAAATACTC
>JABUQX010031988.1:45000-54240 GCA_015478945.1 Trachelipus rathkii
ATATATATATATATGATAGAGAGAAGAGCATAAGCGGATACTGGCACTGCATACCATGGGTTTCCTTTATATTATTATTATTATTATTATTATTATTATTATTATTATTATTATTATTATTATATTATTATTATTATTATTATTATTCAAAAGCTTTTAAACATTTGAGATTTTATTTAAAAAAAAGCCTCACTTGACAGAGTTGTATACAAGTAAAACTTCCTCAACGTCGAATTATTCGCAATCCTTTTAATAATGATAATAAAAAATTAACAAATAATTAAATTTAAAAAAATAAAAATAAAAAATAAATTAAAATTGAAGAGAATTACGTAAACTAATTAGCATAAAGGTAATTTAAATTAATACCTAAAGTATGTGAATTAAAATATACTTCTAAGTATAGAAAATCGGATGACAATGAAATTACAAGTTTTCGTGGATTGAAAAAGGAAACCCAAAGGTAATTGCATCGCCCTTATCACCTGACAGCCTCCACCACCGCAGTCATTTGTGCAATCCATCTGAAGAAGATCTAATTGTGCCCAGATCAATCCCCGTTGAGAGGAAGCACCCTTGCCATTCTCGTCAGGGCTCTCTGTGCTCGTACCTCCGTTGCTGTATGGACATCCAAAAGGTCGTCGTATACTTACTGACTGGTTAGGGTTGTTGAGTCATACATGCTTGCCGTTGTCAGGGGAACTTGTTGTTTCTCTCTCTAGCTCTCTTGGGGGCAAAGGGGTATACTTCTCTACTCTCTCTTCCATCGCTCTTGCTAACACCGGTGGGTAAGATCCTCAGCTTCCTCCGTCTGTCTTACTGGACGATCGGGGGGGACGTCTCTAGCCACGTGATACGACACAGCAGGACGATATCATGACTGCAGATACGGTAGGTCCCCCTCCTACAGCTCACTAGCGTGATCGGTAGTCACGACTACTGCAAGCACGAGGATGAGGTACTAGCTAAACTTGGAGGCGCTGCTCTTCTGCTCAGCAAGATGCAAGAGAGAGAGAGCGTCTCTAGTCTTGTGAGGAGGGAAAGCACACGGGCTTTGGAGCCGTAAGCTACGAGAGAGGTGAAGTCAGCTCTGATATGAAGGATTGTTGGTGCATCAATTGATTTCCTAGACGAAGGTACACAAACTAACAGTACGAGTTCTACGGCAACACGGAGCTCCACTAGCAACGACGACCTTCCTTTGTGCAAGATAGCCACTCACTTTGAACAAAGAAAGGTGAGAGGAGATTGAGAATACGAAAGTTCCAGGCAATAGCACGAAAGACCTCGAATCTAGACTAGAAATATTGGAAAGCATGAAATTGAATGATGTACTATATGTATTGAAATGTATAATATCACTAGGCGTTATATAAAAATATTGGTATACTATATTATATTTCTATGCTTAATGAATTATTATGTGATACTGATACGAAACCTTTAGCATAGCTGCAGGCTGGGTGAATGCCAATTACTTTTAGGGTTTCTTTTTTCAATCCCTACGAAAAACTTGCTAATTTTTTTTTCTCATGTCCATCATATATTATACGAATATATTCTAATATACTCACTCACTTATATAAGTAATATTTTTATATATTTCTAATCAATAAAGTATTTATGTATTTATATTTTAAATATATATCTTACATATATTTATTATGATATTATAATAAATAATATAATTTTTTTTTTAAATTCCTTAATAATTATTATTATCAAATTATATTTGCATCAGGTCTCCCTACATAGTAAATATTTATATTATTTTATTTATTATTTATTATTATAAAATTTATAAATTCTTTATGTTAATATTATTATATTATTTATTTATGATTTAATTATATTATTTAAATAATGAGATTGTGAGTGACCGGATATGGAAATTGTGAATCTACAGCAATGAATATGGAAAGTTATTTACTCACACTTACGTATATACTAATAATACATTACTGTATTCATAAAGTTGAAAGGCTATTATATTATTTAACAAGTAAAACTAACACGGTGATGTGAGCGATCACAATTGATAGTTCTGTGCATTGATTCATGAGAGTATATCATTATTGCTCGAGAAGCTAAGAATATATTATAACTTATATGTATATGACAATGACACAAATGGAAGCAACTAAACATATGCTGAGAGCAATGAAGAGAAAATATCAAAACTGAGATAATCATCAATATCATAATATCAAACATATCACCACTCTAGCAAAATAACGAAAGCTTCCCTGCGAGACATACGACTTCTCAAGGAGTTGGGTGCGAGAAATTATCCCCCCAAACCGCGTACCTATTCAATTCTCGTGAGAGACTGCTTATTAACTTGCTATCCTTTTTAATAGACTTATAATTTTTATATAAGTTTAATAAAAATAATTGTAGCACATTAAAAAAATGAAGCTATTTATTCTACCGTACATATTTTTCAAATCTAAGAGGTCCTACAAAAAAAAAATATTTTCCATAAAATTTAATATAAACACAAAATAAATAATTATTATACTTCACATTTCAAATTTTCCTTTTCATATTTTAGCTTGTTGAGTAACATTAATATAAAATATAGAATAATTGAATCTTTAAACAGATAAATATACTAACAATTGAATAACAAATAATATTCATTCATTATGTCGTACTAAATTATCTATTTAACTTCAATTAATATTTAGCGGGTGAAATAAAGTTTATGCCGAATATCACCGAATACATTAAGATATTATCTAGGTGTAAGAGCTTTCTTAAGATTATTAATGTAATTATATTTCCTAAACAAAAGCAACAAAAATAAAATACAGAGTGCACCATTAAATTCAAAATTGATATATAGAATAATAATTTTAAAGGTATTGTCCGACGGTTATTGACTACCACACAAGCAAATAATTAAATCATGGCTAAAATAATTTGATTCAGTAAACATTGATACAAATGGCAGTAGCTCTAATATCTACAACATTATAAATTTAAAAATCACATAGTTTGTTAAATAAAAATGATAGTATTCCAATCTAAAGCAACCAACACATATCGTAAATTATACATATAGTCGCATCACCTAATATATATATGAATACACTCGATCTTATATTTCAAAAAATGTAAAGATTAATAATTTATATAAAAAAATATTTAATTATAAACTCAAAAGTAATTTTTAATATTAATCGAATATTGAATATTATGTAGTTAAATATGAGAACAAATTTAAATTTAATATTAATATAATCTATATATTAATAATATTATATATATTATATTATATATATATATATATATATTAATATAATAATATATATATATATTGTATTACATAATAAAGATATTTTACGTACCCATTTAATCAAATATAGTAATTGAAAATGTCGAAATGGAAATTATATATTTAGTTCCTATATACAATTACTAGGTATACTAGCTACTAGTCGATTACATGGATTTATTGATATAAAGAGATGATACAGTTATTTAATATATAAAGCCCTACTTTTTGAGATCTATCGTATGTAAGATACCGAATATAATGTGAGCCGCACACCTTTGGCTTGCTTATGAATATATCAATATAAATATATATGTACTAATTAGTTTTGTGACTCTCACAATATTACATATTAAATCCTAAATGAAAGCTCTAGTTATGCAGTTTTAGAGAGGTTATTTATAATTTATAATTATTATAATACTGTTGATTATAAATCTAGAATCTATACTAAATTATCAGTAAACTATGTGCACCAATTCAAAATAGTCAGACCTACCTGTAACGTTTTCTGTTCAGCTATATTTGTCTTATAGTAATCTGAGCTAAAGCCTGTGATTATGAGAAAGAAACCTTATGGCAAGCTTTGTTACATGTAAAATATATTAAACTGACTACTACGATAATACAATTACCCTTAGTATTTTACTTACAGAAGTAAGTCTGTTAACGTTGAAAAATAATGAACGATTCCTGTTAATAATTTTATATCAAATAATAGTATTTTTAATATAAAGAATCTTATATAGTATACTCAAATCGCGTCCTTATATAATAAAACTCAGAATAGCATTTTAGATAATTGCCAATTAAATTACTATTGCGATAAATTCATTAATCAGTAAGGTTGACTAATTTATAATTTGATGGTTTTGGAGAAATAAGATTATTATAATAAACAATTATTATTTAATTCAGTTTATAATAAAATAAATATATGTAATTATGGACAACTATATTGTACGTGACTAGTGATTAAGAAAATTAATTATAAACAAAAATAATAGAATATATAATGGGACTGATAAAAACTACATTACATTCTCAACTATTTCACGTGGAATAATATGACCTATATGAAACACAGTTACCACCTAAAAGTTTTATAATCCTTTTGTGCCTTGTGAATGAGATTCTTTATCACTAATTTCGGATAATCGATAATCATAAATTATTGTGACGTAGGTAACGTCTGTTGACATTTGAAAACGTAACGCTACTTCTGATACATATTCAAGTTGTACGATTCGTGTCTAATATACATTTATTATGTAATGAGGAGAGTAATAAATATTTAATACGTATTGCATATTTACATTTTAAAGATCCAAAGGGAATAATGTTCTGTATAACTAAAATCCCTTTAAGCTGCGAGAATAAAGTAAGAATTAGCATCAAATCATCCGACTCACTATAACATTTGACAATAAAATACGTAATAATAATAATCACACCTGAAATTATATATTTCATAATACATAATGAGAAGTAATAAATAATTTAATATCATTATGAACACTATAGAACGTTTCTTTCAGAAGTAAAGTCTGCTATGTACTAAAGATTTATTTCCTGTTGGAAAGATAATTTCACAATACTCAATTATGAGGCAAAGGTTGCAGTACGAAGGTCCTCCGAAATTTTATAATAAAATAAGCGGACGACTCTGGTAATCATGGATTAATTCTTTTTTATCTTCGTAAACGGATCGGAAAATACCTGTACACACATAAATTGAAATTAATTGTTTCTTTCTAATTTTTATTTGTTTATTTTTCTTTAGAGAGCAAGAGAAAATTTAAATCATTTATTTATTAATTTTAATTATTTTAACCTCTCCCACGCACTAACGAAGTGTTTATGTATGAAGTGGAAGAGGAAAAACATAAGAAAAACATACTTCTCAGAATCACAAATAATCGTCACTACGGAAAGTAAGGACAAGTTCTTAGAAAATGTTGGATTTTGATGCTAATTTAGAGTTTGAGGATCAATTTGATTGATAATTCTAAGCTCGATATCAAAGCCCGCCCCGCTTTCAGTCAAAAATCACACAGAATTTTGGACACTACATTAAAATAAATGGATTGAAATCTCCGATTTGAGTGAGGAAGTCCCTATGAATACCTAAGAAGTTTTCCAAAATTGTTTTCTGTGTGCGAAAGGATATTGCTAGTTCTTTGGCCCATGAAGCCCTCCTCACTAGTGATCACACAGCGGCAACCTCGTATGACCCACCCACCACTCATATACTGTGATACCACAACACATCATCTTAATATACTATACACCATAACGTACGCAAAGAGAAGTACTTCCTCTCGCAGCACACATCCGCAGCACACGCCACAGAACCAAAAAAACCATAGCAGTATTATCGACATGCATAGTTTCAACGAGCACCATACGTAGAACCACAATCTCATGCGCATGCCACCAGAAGACATCACATAATTTACAAAATGTGAGCATCGGACACACAGAGGAAATAAGGCTCACAAATTCATTATATATCACGTTGCATCCTGCGACTACCTGGGGCCACCAATTATTATTATAGTAATATTATGATTTATTATTATATATATAACATTATAAAATATTAAAATATAATATATACTATATAATTATTTACGTAATATATAGTTATCATATCTATTCATATATTAACGTTTATATTAAATGTTGCATAATATGTTATAGTATAATATAATATTCCTTTGATATTGTAAATAATTCAACATAGTTTGTACAAAAAGATTATATTCATATCTATATTTATATGCACACCATTATGGAATATCGGTTATTCTTATTGTTAGGTCAATGTAAAATATAATTTGCATATAATTCTTCAAACATAATATTTATAATCAATTATTAATTGATAAGTAAAATTATACTATATATATATAATATATATATTATATATATATATATATATAATTATTAATAATATATAATTATATATATTTAAATGTTATATTATAATATTAATATATATACTTAATATATTATATTAATATATATATATATATATATATATATTTAATAATATATATAATATTATATATATATATATATATATATATAATATTAATATATGTAATTAGTATATATATAATTATCAACTTCACAATAATATCAAAATATAAGAGAAAACGTGCACAGTAACACTCGCATGAATTGACTAGAAAGAGTGAATTCCTAGAACACACCGTACAACTTAATTAATAAATAATAATAAATTCCAAATATATATATATATATTTTAAAATATCAAGTAATTAATAAATAATAATAAAATAATACCTTAATTATATAATCACATACAAAAACGATCAATTCCATATTATATATAATTTTATAGATACTTATCCAACTATATTACATAAAATTGAATCAGCCAAGATCACCCAACATTATCAATCTCAAATTAACTTTATTCTTTTTATAACCCTACGCGCCAGAGTTACAAACGTGCGTAAAAATAGAAATCAAAATCCTAACACACATAGTAAATATATTTAAATATATAATTATATATTAATAATTATTAATATATATAATATATATATATATATACTATATATATTAATATTTAATATTATATATATGAATTATATAATATATATTATTATATGAATATATATATATATATTAATATAATATATATATATATATATATGATATATATATTTTATTAAATATAATATATAATAATAATATATTTATTATTATTAATTATTTTTTATTATATTATATATTTATTTATATTATTAATATATAATATTTATTTATGTAATTAAATCTATAAACTTATTATATTTAATGTAATCTAAGTTTAGTAATAGTATAATTAACAAATTATTGGAGCCTGAATTATAATATAATCTGCAAGTAAAATTATTTTACAGTTCTCTTATAAATTTTCACATAATATAAATGTCTTATGGATGTTAAGAGAAGATAGCTTTCGACTTTAACTGATATTATCTAGTCCTCTTCAAGACTGCTAATGAATTGTGTCTTCAAATTTCATAGCGTCTGATAAGAGGAATATAAATTCAGTAAAGATTGAAACGCTAAGGCTCTTAACATCACAGAACAGACCTATTTATTATTTGATGATAAAGTTAATTAATTGAATCTTTACTATATACTTGCATGTTTATATTAAATTATATCGTCCAGGCCTCCTTATATTAGTATCATATAATTCAGTAATAATTATATTATTAGTGTTTGGTTTGGGATTTGAGGGTATACTATATTTGTTCACTAATTTATTTGGAGCATATATTTGTAAGGTACTGAACATATCTAACAGGCTTCACTGCATCATATATTAGATATTATGCATTAAATTATCTTCTCAATATTTACCATTATTACATTATTTAATTATATATATAATCACATATTCTTATTATCATTATTATTAATAAATAATAATAATTCTAATAAATAAAAAATATTAAATATATATAATTATTATATATAATTAATAATAATAATAATTAATAATATATAATAATAAATCAATAAATTAAAGTTAATTTTTCAGCACTCTATAATAAATCTCTAATCATTTAATATGAAGCCTGTAGCGACCTTATCGTTGCATCTCCTGCCGTCTAAGAAATTGCGCAATAATACTGAATGATAGTAGTATGTATGACGCCAAATCACTGACCCGCTAGCGAACACATAATACGAAACTATATTTTTATAATAAGGTGACGAGTAAAATAATGGAGTCGAGACTTATTATTTATCATTATATTTACTTTATATCACTATCAGTATAGGTTAACCCCCTAATAATAAATAATAGAAAGTAAACACTCTTTAGCTCTATTATGTAGCATACAATACCTTAATAAACAGCTATTTCAAGATAGACATAACTTGCATTTATAATAGTATGTTCACAATGACCTTAATCAAAAACAGTTATCATTAATGATCATGCTATTCTCTCTCACTTACCCCCTCTCCACTACCAATACTACCCTATATACTCAATATAAAGTAGTATGCTTATCATAGAGGACATTTATATTCCTAATCGCAAATCGTCCAATCATCATGAAAATGTTATATCCTTCATCAGACCTCCTTCAGAAGCCTTGAATCTGTCTTCTGAAATTTGCGCTAGTTTCTACTGAAAGAAATGACTCCTAAAGACAAACCTATTTGGTTTTTTGCTGATCTGCAAACGGAAACGGCGCCGTTCATTTCCTTCAGGGAAAGATGGACAGGGTAAAAAGTTTTTTTTATATTGTTAAATATTTTTTTTCAACTGTAGACATAAATTGTCCCTTTACTGTGTATATGTCGGACATAAAGACTTATTATGGTATACCAATATAATAACTGAATAATACTATTACTATACTAATAAAAAATATATCAATTTCCTTATTCTTTTTAGACTTATTTCAGTATGATAGTTAGTCAATGTATTATAACGCCCCTTTTTTTTAAACCCGCTTATATTTACCATCGTAATGTAAATTATATTTAGGATGAGGTGCAAAAATTAATAACACCGATTCTCTTCCTTTGGCCAAAATTAAGATTTTTAAAAAACGGTTCGTTTTAATGTAAAATTCTAACACCGGTTCTTAACGATTCGGCTTTTTCGCAGCTAACCGCAACTGGTTTTTATTTTTCTGAATTATAAAAAATATTTATAGAAATTTATTTTTAAAATTTAATTTTAATTATATTTTTCCTTTCTTTTTATATTCTATTTTTTTCATTTTCCCTTTTTTCCTTTTATTTTTGGCGTTTCAAGAATAAAGTCATTTGTGATCAGATTCGACGCGAGACTTCGGTCGTGTTTTTTAGGCTTTCTCGTCACGTCCACGTTCGATGTCCTCAACAAACAAAATATTTTGCTTGTCATTTTCTTTTTTCCTTTTTTTTTTCTTTTGGGGGGGGGAGGGTTCGAT
>JABUQX010031989.1:0-28670 GCA_015478945.1 Trachelipus rathkii
GACAATAGTTGGTTTTTTAATTATAATCATTTGATGAAGCTATATGTAAAGGGACTGGAGAAACATCACTATTTGATGTAGGAAGGATTTATTTTGTGAATAAAGACTGAAATTAACAAATTCTCTCGCACCAAACTGCCCTAATATTTTAAAATCACTATAAATAGCTTTATATTTACAAGACAAAGAATGATGTGTAATAGAGGAGTGCTCCTTAGTAGACAACTCCATACTAGTTCTATGGTTAACACCCCTGTGACTGTCAATGCGAACTCTTAGCATTCGTCCTGCTAGTACAACCGACTTACTTTCCCAAATTACAATTGGGCAATTATATAAATAAACGACATTAGAACGCATTAACGGCTCAGTGGTTTCTCTTAAAGGGAAAAAGCTACCAATTGTAAGAATTCTTAAAAACGATATTAATATTTTAAAAAGCAAAAGTCTACTCAATATAGCTCGAATTTTCTCATTAAAAACACCAGATTTATTACCAAGAAAAGGAAAAGAAACGTAAGTCACATTTTGGAGGGCAAGTCACAGGAATACGTAGAGAAAAAATATTGATAAGATAATCTTTAAAGGCTTCATAAAATTTATGAACAGGGTAGTTATTATTATAAAAGTATTGCTTTCAAAAAGTCCATTTCAAAATGAAATAAGCTCGAATTTGAATAAATTTTAAAAGCTCTTAATTAAAGTTTTACAAGAATTTAATTTAAGATAACGACTACAATAGCAAAAATACTTCAGACCTTGCCCTGAAAAGGTTTTCTATTTAAAAACCCCGAGTTGTTAAAACCGAACCATATCAAGAAATGAGAAATTATTGCTTGCTTCCGGTTTTGTTGCAAATTCTGTCTTTAAGGAAATTATTAATAAAATCTAAAAAATATACTTGCATGTTCCATTTCCTTAAAAATAACAAAAGTGTACTCAACATATCCGCGATAAAATACAGGCTTGAAATGGGAAGGATATTCATCTAAAAATTTCTTTCAACCGGCACATAAAAATATTCGAAAATGTCGGCCGCAAGGGAGAGCCCATTGCTACCCCATTAATTTGTTTATAAATACTCATTAAAAAGGAAATAACTATCTAAAACTGAGAGCTCTAAACACTTACGAAAAGAGGTCCTGTCAAACGAGTGAAATTTATCGGTAGGAATAATAATTTTTTTCTCAGAATAATGTCTAAAGTCTCTTGCAAGAGAACATTGGTAAAAAGAGATGTAACGTCAAAAACTCTCCGTAAAACCCGTATTAATACCCGTAAGATGCTTTCAAAATTCAAAAGAATTCTTTCGCGTACGTTTGTTAGTTGTTAAAAATGTCTGCTTAGGAACTAAAAATTTAGCCAACTTACAATTAGCAGCATTATGTACTTCCAAAATTGGTTTCAGAATAGTATTATCTTTATGAATCTTTGGGAGACCATAAAGAGAATATAAAGAAGAACCTGTGGAATATAAATAATAAGTTATCTGATGTATAATCTGAGAATCTGAAAGTTGTTTCAAAAATCTATTAATTTTATCTTCTAATCTAAATATAATTTTATTATAACACCCCACCCTTATCTTTATGGTTTACAAATTATTAAACATTTCTTTTGACCAAAGATTTTGCAATTTCTAAGTCATTTTTCTTTAAAAAGGGAGCCCAATTCTTGTTCGTTTTAATATCAATAAATAAATTGAACTAAACCGTGAATCATTTATCTTGATTCTTGAAATTTATGAGTCACCTGAGTAAAAGTTTTAAGTTTATTCATTAAATCTTCTAAAGATAAAAAAAAATATATGCTAAATGAAAGCTTACAACAAGGGAGGTTAAAATTAAGTCCAAGGGACAGTAAAGATTTTTCAGTTTGATAGACCATAATATGAAAAATTAGACATTATTGACACAATGCCCTACACAAACCGAGTAATCAATGGAAACAAAAATTCTATTTTTCTCATGTCTCAAAATAAAGGGAAAGGCTTTGGAAGAGAGATCCATGAAGAACTTGAATTGGACCTTAGATCATCCATTAGTCAAACATGTAAGAAACAGAAAATAATGCTTTATTAGATATTTTAAATAGATTATTAATTAAAAATCGAGCCATCTAATTTAAAATTTAGACATTATTAGCAATATGAAAAAAATATTCATTGTAGTTGAATATTGCAAAAAAATTTATGAAATTGTTTTAAGCTTTTTTTCTTATTTTGTATCCATATATAGTTAGAATTTCACATTTTAAATCTTTCGTACTCGCACCTGATTGGGCTACAGTAGGCTAAAGTTTGATTAACGCGTTTGAACCGTTACCAGAATCAGAATTCCAATGTTCAAACTCTATAAAAAGTTTACCAGTAAGTTTATCTTGAATCTTACGTACTCCGCACATTACCCAATACTCAAATTATTAAACTATAATAAGATCAGTAAATATTAAGAAAAAAAATTGTAATCATCGAACCCTTTTAACACTGAAGTATCTCTTTTAGTTATCTTTAAGTATCGATGAATATGAAACTGAAAAGAAAACTTTTTTTTCAGAAATCTACTGTTTAAATCAATAAATTATTAGTATAAAAATAAATGTTCAATTGTATAAGACTTGCGAAATGGTTTTTTGCGTATTTAATATATAATAAATTAATATATATTATATAATAATAATAATATAATAATAATAATAATAATATAATAATTAATATAATAAATAATTAATATATATATAATAATTAATAATTATTAAAATATATATATAATTAATTAATAATATATATATATATTAGAACAATTTTGTTAATAAGAATTTATTGAACAATAATAATAATTATATAATTAATAAATTATATAATAAATTAATATTTTTTAATAATTGTTCCTAATTTTAACAAATTAAGAAAACGAAAAAATTCAATTTATAACCAATATCGTTTTGAGGCAAGGAGGATTACCATTATTTCTTTGTATTTCTTCTTTGATCCATTGGAATTATCTGAGCGAAGCTCTTCCGTTTTGGGTGATGCTGATGTGGGATGCACCAATATTCTCAAACATTCTATAGAAACTTTTATAGAAGATCCACTTTATACTTAAGATGCAATTTTGTGATTCCTAAAAGACTGAACCATCTTGTGAATAAGACAATAATATTGGAACTATGCTTGAATTTTCTTTGTGGTGAGGAAAGAATATTTTATTCTACGAGGTTTTTAGGCAAATATTTTGTTTCTGGATCTAAAACTTAGAATCATTCATCTTCGAATGACCTATTCACCTTAACTCGTAGTGCAAATTCTATTCTTTATGAAACTAAAAAACCTTTTTCTTCCGTAAAAATGGCAATAATATCGCATCTAAAATTATTATGTAAATCAATTGTTTCATAAATAATATTTTTTTTTCACAAACATAAATTATTCTTAACAACCCTTCTGGATCTTAATATATGTTTAAATCCATTTTTATTTATCGTAGTCCACTTTATTAAGTAAAAATAGACGACTTTTGTGCATATGTCTTTTATATGGTTTCTAAATCTAAATCCTTTTGAACCAAAGATGTGCAAATTTTCTATAGACCATTTCTTTAATAAAGGAATACAATTCTACTGTGATTATTATATCAATAATAAATTGAACTATACCGGAAATCTCTTTATCTGATTCTTCAATTATGAGTCAACTGAGTAAAATGTTTTAAAGTTTATTCATTAAATTCTTCTAAAGATAAAAAATATATCATCTTAATGAAAGCACAACAGGAGGTTAAAATTTAAGTCCAAGGGACGTAAAGATTTTTCATGTTTGATTAGACCATTAAATATTGGAAAAATTAGACCATTATTGACTACAATGCCTACATCAAACCGTAGTAATCAATGGAAACAAAAAATTCCTATTTTTCCTCAATAGTTCTCAAAATATATAGGGATAAAGGCTTTGGTAGAGAGATTCCATGAAGAACTTTGAATTGGTACTAATCATCCCCTTTAGTCCCCAATTACATGTAAGTGAAACAGAAAAATAATGCCTTTATTGGCTTGTTTAAATAGATTATTAATTAAAAAATCGAGCTCATCTAATTTAAAATTTAGACATTATTAGCAATATGAAAAAAATATTCATTGTTAGTTGAATATTGCAAAAAAAAATTATGAAATTTGTTTAAGCTTTTTTTCTTATTTTGTAATTTCTATCAATGTTTAAATCATCATTTTAAATCTTTCGTACTCGCACCTGATTGGGCTACAGTAGGCTAAGTTTGGATATTGGCTCGTCTTCTCTTTCTTTTTTTCCTTTATTACCTCTACTTTATAAATAATTTTTTTGCTCTTAATGTTAAGCTTTTATTTAAATACAAAATCTATTACTCTTACCATCATCAACTATTCAAAAAATTGTGACTTTATAATGGTAATATCGATACATATTAATATTTAATAATTATTCAAAATGAAATGAAAGATAAAGTAAAAATGAAACTAAAAAAGAAACTTTTCTTTATTTACTTTATTGTTTAAAAGTAATTAATTTAAATAGCCACAACGCAGGAAAATTAACTTCACTAAACTTCTCCAGAAGAATAATAATAATAATAATAATAATAATAATAATAATAATAATAATAATAATAATAATAATAATAATAATAATAATAATAATAATAATAATAAAATAATATAATAAAATAATAATAATAATAATAATAATAATTAAATAACTTGTTCCTAATTTTTTACAAATTAGAAAACAAAAAAATTCATGTTATCAGAGCTTTTCGTTTTAATTAATTGAAATTTGATATTAATTCTTGTATTTCTTTTTCGTCATCCGGATATTCTGAGCGAAGCTCTTCGTTTGGAACATAAAATAGGCCATTAAAAGCATTGAAATATTTCCCAACTCTATAATAATTAACTGGAATAGATTCTATCTTTATACTTAAGAAGCAATTTTGTGATTCATAATAGACTGTACCATCTGAGAATAAGACATAATAATATGGCTGGTCGTCTTCCATTTTGGTGAGGAAAGATATTTTTACGTTATTCTTCGCAGTGAAGAATTTGTGTTTCTAAATTAAAAAAAAAATTCATTAATATCCAATGATAATTACTTAAACTCCTTGAATTCTATTCTTTATGAAACTGAACCAAATTTTATTTATGCATAAATCGTAGGAATATCTCATCTAAATTATTATGAAATCATTATTTCAAAAAATATTTTTTCACAACAAAATCTCCACATGACAAAATTTATCGCTTAAAATGTTATAGTCACTTTTATTAAGTAAAATAACACCCCTATCTTTATATGGTTTTCAAATTACTAAATATTTCTTTTGACCAAAGATTTTGCAATTTCTAAGTCATTTTTCTTTAAAAAGGGAAACAATTCTTGTTCGTTTTAATATCAATAAATAAATTGAACTAAACCGTGAATCCTTTATCTTGATTCTTCAAATTTATGAGTCACCTGAGTAAAAGTTTTAAGTTTATTCATTAAATCTTCTAAAGATAAAAAAAATATATGCTAAATGAAAGCTTACAACAAGGGAGATTAAAATTAAGTTCAAGGGACAGTAAAGATTTTTCAGTTTGATAGACCATAATATGAAAAATTAGACATTATTGACACAATGCCCTACACAAACCGAGTAATCAATGGAAACAAAAATTCTATTTTTCTCATGTCTCAAAATAAAGGGGAAGGCTTTGGAAGAGAGATCCATGAAGAACTTGAATTGGACCTTAGATCATTCATTAGTCAAACATGTAAGAAACAGAAAATAATGCTTTATTAGATATTTTAAATAGAGTATTAATTAAAAATCGAGCAATCTAATTTAAAATTTAGACATTATTAGCATTATGAAAAAAATATTCATTATTGTTGAATATTGCACAAAAATTTATTAAATTGTTTTATTAAGCTTTTTTTCTTATTTTGTATCCATATATAGTTAGAATTTCACAATTTAATTCGTTTGTACTCGCACCTGATTGGGTCACAGTAGGCTGAAGTTCGATTGGCTCGTCTTCTTTTATCTTTTTTCCTTTAAACCTCACTTTATTAAAAGTTTTGTCCTTAAGATGTTGCAATTTAATAAAATACACATCTTATTGACTTATACCTTAATTATAACTATAAATAAAATTGTGGATTCTATTTAGTAATGGTAATATCGAACATATTAATATTTAAATAATTATTTTCACACAAATGAAGATAAAGTAAAATGAAACTAAAAAGAAAACTTTTCTTTATTTTACTTTATTGTTTAAAAAAGTAATTAATTTTACATAGCCACAAAGTAGGAAGATAAACTTGCAAATGGTTTTGCTTATTTAATAATAATAATAATAATAATAATAATAATAATAATAATAATAATAATAATAATAATAATAATAATAATAATAATAATAATAATAATAATAATTGTTCCTAATTTCACAAATTAGAAAACAAAAAAATTCATGTTATCAGAGCTTTTCGTTTTAATTAATTGAAATTTGATATTAATTCTTGTATTTCTTTTTCGTCATCCGGATATTCTGAGCGAAGCTCTTCGTTTGGAACATAAAATAGGCCATTAAAAGCATTGAAATATTTCCCAACTCTATAATAATTAACTGGAATAGATTCTATCTTTATACTTAAGCAATTTTGTGATTCATAATAGACTGAACCATCTGAGAATAAGACATAATAATATGGCTGGTCGTCTTCCATTTTGGTGAGGAAAGATATTTTTACGTTAGGCTTCGCAGTGAAGAATTTGTTTCTAAATTAAAAAAAAATTCATTAATATCCAATGATAATTACTTAAACTCCTTGAATTCTATTCTTTATGAAACTGAACCAAATTTTATTTATGCATAAATCGTAGGAATATCTCATCTAAATTATTATGAAATCATTATTTCAAAAAAATATTTTTTCACAACAAAATCTCCACATGACAAAATTTATCGCTTAAAATGTTATAGTCACTTTTATTAAGTAAAATAACACCCCTATCTTTATATGGTTTTCAAATTACTAAATATTTCTTTTGACCAAAGATTTTGCAATTTCTAAGTCATTTTTCTTTAAAAAGGGAAACAATTCTTGTTCGTTTTAATATCAATAAATAAATTGAACTAAACCGTGAATCCTTTATCTTGATTCTTCAAATTTATGAGTCACCTGAGTAAAAGTTTTAAGTTTATTCATTAAATCTTCTAAAGATAAAAAAAACATATGCTAAATGAAAGCTTACAACAAGGGAGGTTAAAATTAAGTCCAAGGGACAGTAAAGATTTTTCAGTTTGATAGACCATAATATGAAAAATTAGACATTATTGACACAATGCCCTACACAAACCGAGTAATCAATGGAAACAAAAATTCTATTTTTCTCATGTCTCAAAATAAAGGGGAAGGCTTTGGAAGAGAGATCCATGAAGAACTTGAATTGGACCTTAGATCATCCATTAGTCAAACATGTAAGAAACAGAAAATAATGCTTTATTAGATATTTTAAATAGAGTATTAATTAAAAATCGAGCAATCTAATTTAAAATTTAGACATTATTAGCATTATGAAAAAAATATTCATTATAGTTGAATATTGAACAAAAATTTATGAAATTGTTTTAAGCTTTTTTTTTCTTATTTTGTATCCATATATAGTTAGAATTTCACACTTTAAATCTTTCGTACTCGCACCTGATTGGGTTACAGTAGGCTGAAGTTCGATTGGCTCGTCTTCTCTTATCTTTTTTCCTTTAAACCTCACTTTATAAAAAGTTTTGTCCTTAAGATGTTGCAATTTAATAAAATACACATCTTATTAACTTATAACTTAATTATAACTATAAATAAAATTGTGGATTATATTTAGTAATGGTAATATCGAACATATTAATATTTAAATATTTATTTTCACACAAATGAAGATAAAGAATAATGAAACTAAAAAGAAAACTTTTTTTATTTTACTTTGTTTAAATAAATAATTAATTTTACATAGCCACAAAGTTGAAAGATAAACTTGCCAATGGTTTTGCGTATTTAATAATAATAATAATAATAATAATAATAATAATAATAATAATAATAATAATAATAATAATAATAAAATTAATAATAAAATTAATAATAAAATTAATAATAAAATTAATAATAAAATTAATAATAAAATTAATAATAAAATTAATAATAATTTTAATAATAAAATTAATAATAATAATAATAATATTTAATAATATAATTAATAATAATAATTAATAATAATAATAATAATAATAAATAATAATAATAAATAATAATAAAAAAATAATAATAATAAATAATAATAATATAAATAAATTACATAATAAATAAATAATTATAAATAAATTAATAATAAATAAATAATAAATAAATAAATAATAATAAATTAAATAATAAATAAATAAATTATAATAAAATAAATAATAATAATATCAATAATAAATAAATAATAATAAATAAATAATAATAAATAAATAATAATAAAATAAATAATAAATTAATAATAATAATAATAATAATAATTAAAATAATAATAATAAATAATAATAATAAATAAATAATAATTTTTTAATAATTGTTTCCTTAATTTTACAAATAAGAAAATAAAAAATTCATGTTATCAGAACTTTTTCGTTTTGGATTAATTGAAATTTGATATTTCTTGTATTCTTTTCGTCATCCGTATTCTGAGCGAAGTTCTTCGTTTGGAACATAAAAAGGGTCATTAAAAGATTTGAAATTCCCAACTCTGTAATGATTAACTGAGTAGATTCTATTCTTTACTTAAGCTCTTGTGGTTCATAATAGGTTGAACCATCTGAGAATAAGACATAATAATATGGCTGGTCTTCTACCTCTTCAACACAGTGGTAAGATGAAAATACGTTAGGATTCTCAGTGAAGAATTTGTGATTCTTTTTCTAAATTAAAAAAAATTAATTGATATCTAATCATAATTACTTAAACTCCTTAAATTCTATTCTTTATGAAACAACCAAATTTTATTTATATATAAATCATAGGATTATCTCATCTAAATTATTATGATATCATTATTTCAAAAATATATTTTTTTTAGAACAAAATGCATACATACCTCATCCCATCCAATAATGACGCCGGATTGTTCCCACCAATTTCGATGCACTACCATTCCTGTAGCAAATTTCATATTAACTCCTCTCATTCTGTTCTTCGGCATAATTAGTTTAGGTCATATTTGCTGAGTAGTCAGCATGTTTTCTACACTAGCACAAAATGTTAAAATTTTTACCTTCTCTTGGGAGCTCATTTTGAGTAGCTTTTCGCATATGATAATGATAGCTTCGATAACGGTTGAACTTCATGTTCTAAGCAAATTTTCCAAGTGAATATCTGGTTACAATAAATATTAATATTATTTTTCTTGAATCTGAGATTTTATTGTTTTTACCTAATGTAGAAATCCTTAACCCATATATATCTCATTCCGTAAAAACCGTTTTAATAATAATAATAATAATAATAATAATAATAATAATAATAATAATAATAATAATAATAATAGCAAAATAATGTAATAATAATAATAATAATTAAAAAAAATAATAATAATGGGTAAAATAATATTAATATAAATAATAATAATAATAATAATAATAATAATAATAATAATAATAATAATAATAATAATAATAATAATAATAATAATAATAATAATAATAATAATAATAATAATAATAATAATAATAATAATAAAATATTTTATTATTACATATTATAAAAATAAAATATAAAAATAAAATATAGCAATAACAATAACAATAATTAAATAATAGTAATAGTAATAATAATCAATAATAGTAATAATATCAATATAATTATTTTAATATATAATAATAATCAATAATAAAATAATAATAATAAATAATATATAATAATAATATAATAAATAATAATAATAATAATAATTTTCTATTTTAATAATATTCACAAATGATAGTAATAAAATAAAATGCAGTAATATAAAAATGTTAATATTTAAAAATGGTAATAAAATTAATTATTATTAATAAATTAATAAAAAATAATATAAAAAATAATAATAATAATATTCTTCTAGCAACTTCCAGCTATTAAGCATTTATTTTTAGCATTGAGATTTTGCTTTATCTTCTTTCCTGAAAGTATTTTTTGGAGAGCGAGCCCTAATTTTCATCACCTTTGATGTATGGTGCCAGAATTTATCCTCTTTCGTTTTGGGACCTAATAACTACTGTTAATTTACAAAAGGAAATGATTTAATTTTTAGATTTTACAATTTTAATATTATAAATATCAAATTAAAAAAATAACAAACAAAAATAAATAATAAAATTAATAATATTAAAAAGTTAGAAAAGTTTAACATGCATTGACTTTTTGTTATTCAACAATTTCTATAAAATTTGCTTTTTTCCTATATTTATAATCTTTCATGACCGATTATTCCATCGGACATGGTCCCTCTTTCGTGGAGCAATTCATTAAAAAAATTTTCCTTGTTACGATAAAGTTTTCTTTTATTTTGTTTATCGTGATTTCTGTGATGTTCCTCGATAAAATATTGAAATACTTTTACTCGGCTTATACTCATGTGGCGACATTCTCATCTTGAGGGTATTCGTTGTGTATCTGATATAAGAGGCATTACATTCACTTTCAGAACATTTTCAAATTGGCACACAACGTTAACTACTCTCACCATCCGAAAGCGCTTTCAACGAGTTTGAGACACGAGGTTCATTTCAATCGGCTTTAAATAGTAAGATCTTAATAAACTTCTTTCCGTCTTTTGGCTTTTAATATGCTCTTTTAAAAATTAATTTTAATTTGCTTTCTTCCTCTTTTTCTGACTAACATTTTTAGCTTTATAATATAATATAATATGAGCCTATCGTTTTCGTTTTTTTCATTGGTGTTAGAAATAAATTATTTTAAGTGTTCTTTATAGTTTTCTTTATAATGTACTGGGGAAGTTATTGTTTATTAGATTCTGTGTTATCTTTTAAATTTTCTATATCAAAAAAAAATCCATCAAAACCAGTGGTAGGTTTGCCATGAGCTAAAAGTTTTTATGGTTCAATTTTTGTAGCTTAGAGGAGTAAAGGAGTCGAGATTCAAGTATGTTCCTTTATCTTTAGATTTAACGTATACACTTCTGTCAATTTTTCAATTTTCTTTAATTTTAATGTTAACATCTAAGAAATTATTATAGTTATTTTTGGCCTTTCAATAGTATATTTTAAACCAATAAGATCTTTATATTTTTTTTATTTCAAACTCTGAAACATTTGTTTTTACGTCGATAAATATTACAAAGTGTCGTCTACGTATCGAATATAAAAGATAGAATTGAATGGGGTGATTTTTCCAATTAAAAATTGTTTTCCTAACCGACGACATTTTAGAAATTTTTTCGAAACGATTGGTTCTAAAGGTATCCATAGTACGCCATTTTTTTTAATATAGGTTTTTACCCATGGAAGCTAAAAGGTTTGTTTTCAAATAAAAGAAAAACCATTTATCAGTAAGCAAGAAAAAATTATTTTTATGAATTGCCCTCTATGGGAATTTAAAAATGTAATGAAAATATAATGAAATGTCCCATTTTTTTATATAATGAAATTGTCGCAATTTTTTTAAACATTTTTAAATAACAAAAAACTAGAACTATAAGGTATTTTTGACAATTGGTTCGCCTCCCCTATCTTTAAAGGATCAAAGAAGAAAGAAGAGGAATGCTAATTGTTTGTCGACAATTAAACCAAATCGACTTGAATTTTGAAGGCAGACAGGAAGCTAAAGTTGGAAGGTAGGGAACTACGATACTTGGGTCGAACAAAAGACAGACAGCAACCCAGTGAAGTGGTGTTGGACAATAAGTCGGTAAATGTTGTTTCAAATTATGCGGGTGTGGACCCAGTAGGGTAAATGCCGTCGATGGGACGCTAAAGGAAATAAATATATCGAAATTGCACTGCCCTTTGCCACCAATGAGAGTACAATAAATATATGGGGGGGCGTCGATTTGTCCGACATGATAATTGAATTGTACAGGACAGTTTTAAATCAAAGAAGTGGAACATGAGGATTTTTTTTACCTTCTGGACTTGAGAGTAGTAAACGCCTGCTGTTATACCCGCGTGTAAAACTTCAAAGTAAGGGTAAGCTCTTTACCAGTTTTATGCAACTTCAAGGGCCGACCATAGCTATCTTGGGCTGATATGTGCCGGAACTAAATAAAGAGGAAGATCTTCAAATTCCCCACAAAATTCCGAAATAAGAGAAAGGCTGGGTTGCTGTTCGCGCCTTTGCAGTCTTGTAAGGCTTGATGATGAAAACCATTTACAGTTGGGTCAAGAAAAGGAAAACGCTGTAAGCAATTGCATAAAAATAACTCTCATGACAAAAATGCATAAAGTGCGACGTAATATTCTGTGTTTACAAGGGAGAAGAACCTGTTTTATCGGGTTTCCATTCTGTAAATATTTTAGATATTGAAATGACCACACCCTCGCTTTAAAAGCCCTCCACCGCTTATGGTCTACTCCAATGATCGACACCATTTATTCTTATTTATATATATTATATATATAATATTATATATATATATATATATATATATATATAATTATATAATAATTATATTATATATATATATATATATTATATAATATAATATTATATATATATATTATTATATATATATTCAATTACTAAAAGTCTAATAATTTGAATAAGGATAATTGCAGTTTTATTTTGTTACCGAAGATCTTAACTCCGTGAGATGCCGTATGGCATCAACCCTATTTTTGGGCAAAGGGCATCAAAAAAAAAAAAAATCAAACGGACGAATAAAGAAATAAATGAAGAATATTATAAAACAAAAGAATTTTTAATTTATAAGCGGAAGTACTCACGTTCGCAAACAAACCATTTTTTGGATCTTACTTAAAAACATAGTTTTTTTCTTTAACACTAATCGAACGAACTATATGCTAACATAACAAAGTTTTCACATTAATAAAGCTTAACATAGCATAACCTTGAACTAAGAACAAAATGTGCAACAACAAACCTAAAACAACTTACAAACACGAATAACCTGGTAACATTAACAAAGTTCAACACTTATCAACAGTAAAGTTATCATACTGGTCAATGCATATCTCTAACATATTAAACGTTAAATCTTTACAATTGACACACAGTAAATCACATATAACCTTGTCCATTTATCATACAGACAAACGAAATATATCCTAACGTAACAAAGTTTTTTTACATTTATCATGTAACATGATTTAAACAAATTTATCATAACTAACTACCTAAAATATCAATATCGCCAAACAAAATAATTGCAAACATAACAAAGTTTTTAACTACAAACATGATAAAATATAAATTTCTTGAATAAAAAAAATATGCATAGTAAGAATGTTAATAGTTTTAACCGATATTTAAAGCAAGTAAATTCAGTTATAAATCAAACCACCATTCCCCTCCCCAGCATCTCCTACCATTCCGTCCATGACTTTTGAATCTAATTGACTATTGTATCTATAGATTCAGGTCACATAATGAGTATCATTTTCTGGTTAAACATCAGTACAAAAATAAAGTTTCTTTATAACTAACCCCGAAGGGCTTTGACGGCCTTACCCTCCCCTTCCGGGGGTGTAATGCCCGCTTTACACCCCTTCGGGTGAATCCCCATTTCAGGATTCACACCCCTTTCAAAGGGCGCATCCCTTTGGGTTTTCTCTCGTGTAAAAAGTTTTCTTTGCTTTAGATAACTCCTTGGAGATAAATTGTTATGATAAGTTTTGTAAAGATATTACTGTGTTAACTGACGATGAATTGTAATTTATGATATTTTTTCTCATTTATATAATCGATTCTTTTCTCCGGTTTTCGAGAATCAAATATATATTTTATGGCTCATCAGAATGGAGAATTAGAGGGACAAATAGAAGGCTTATCTCTCTTTGCCATCCAATTAAAACAAGACTTGGAATTTACTTTTTTTAACACCTTGACAGCTTTTGTTTGCTATGCTGAAAGCTTAGAGAACTATGTACTCTAAAGATCGAGTTAGAAACAATATTATACGAATTGGCTTTCTTCCTAGTAGATATTATCATGTAAAGGTATGTAACGACAGTTTGGTTGTTACGATGTTATACGCATGCAAAGAACAAGAAGTAAAAAGATCCAAGTCCACAGATTCTTATATGGCGTAGTAGTAGGGCCGGTATATTGCCAGCCCGTTTATTTGACCTGACCGACTTGACGTTTTTTGCACCCGCGACCTTTTTGGGCCTTGACCTGTTTGGCAAACTGAAATTTTTTGACCTTAACTTTCTTTTGGCCTGGCTTGGGTTGAGAACCCAATTTTTTAAGAACCCAAATTTTTTAGAGCCCAAATTTTTTAGACCAAATTTTGGAAAACCCAAATTTCGCAGACCCTTCGAGCGGGTTGCGGTCACGGTTTGCGATAGCCGGATTGTCCGTTAGTGCCTCCCCTATTGGCCCCTTTACGGACTTAGCCCATTTTGAGACCTAATTTTTTGGAACCAATTTTTTTGAGACCCTAATTTTTTTGAGACCCCTAATTTTTTTTGAGAACCCTATTTATTGAGAACCCTATTTTTTGAACCTTTTTTTGAGAACCCTATTTTTGAGCCCCTTTTTATGTGACCTATTTTTGAGAACCTATTTTTGAGAGGCCCTAAGTTTTTGAGAACCTAATGTTTTTTGAGAACCCTAATTTTTCACCAACCCTTTGTCTCATGGGTTCAATTTTGCCCACACATTTTTGGCCCACCTTTAGGCTTAGCCCTACACTTTTTGATGTTTTGCTTGATATCGGTACCTAACACGCGGACGCACACCAACACGCACAAAACCCACACAACACACAAGCACACACACTTAGATTTACTTACTACAAGAGTTTACACATCCACAGATTTATTCACCACCCAAGATTTACTCCTCAACACAGATTTACCTTCACACAAACCAGAATTACTTTATTCTACAGACAGATTTTATTACACCAGCTTTAACTTCACAGAGTTATTACATCACACAAGATTTCTAGCACCACGATTTACTTCACCACGATGTATTCCACACCAGATTTATTAACACACCGATTTATTACACACACAAGATTTACTTACAAACACACACACACACTTACCACAACACACAACATTCGATTACAAATTACTATGACCTTACTTTACCCATAGCCTTGACATTATTACACTTAATACCAAGTACAAACACACTGAACCCTTGTTTTCCGATGGGTCAACTCTTTGGCCAGCTATTTTTGCCACCCTAATTTTTGGCCATCCTTATTTTAGGTAGGCCTAATTTTTCGGCGACCCTTTGGTTTCATGGATTAATGTTGAGAGCCCAATTTTGTCGGGTCACCTTTTGTTTCCAGGTACAACTTTTGACATTGATTTTTTTTTTTAACTTGTAAGGATGACTTTTGTTATCATTCCACCTGTAAGGGTTTATTAGACTGTTTAATAGCAGTCATATAGCCAACGTCAGAGTGCCAGGTTGAGTGTAGGATGCCAATGAGGTGCCAATGATGCAAGGGTGCCAATGGAGTGCCAGCATTAGTTGCCAACTGAGTGGCAGTTTTTTCGTTCTAGCTCCCTGAGCCCGAATAGCCTAATATGGTGGCTACCCTATGGTTGACAAGGTATGCGGAGAACCGTTTGGTGTTATTACAATCTGTAGTGCTTCCACTATGACGTTGTTTTTTTAAATTAAGCACTTCACCGCCATAGACTTTACATTACCATATACATTAACTCACACCCATCACGTACATTACACTTAACTCCACACTCGATATTTTGATGCCTCAATTTGATGCTCAACTTTTGATGGCCGCGAGCATTAATGCCTCAGATGATGCCTCACTTGAAGGTTCAGTTTGATGACTCTTTTGATGACGTCCTCTATATTAACTCTAGCATCATATAATAACTAAAGACATATCTTTGATGGCTATCTTACCTACATAAGACGATTATCATTGGTTTTCCCTAGTTATAATGTAACACCAGGGCTCAGCTGAGCCCCACCGCAAGCAGCCAACCCACCCGAGGTTGCGACCGCCGCGTCCCCGCCGTGCGTGCCCGCAGGCGCTATTTCCGGTTCCCGCCGCGCGCTCCGCAGGCGCAGATTTCTTTGCGGGAATGAAAGTATATATTAAATGGTCATTCCTTTTTATTTCATACTTAAACTTCAGAATTCTTTATAACTACTAAAATAATTCACTTAATTTCATTTATACGTTAAAGCATTTTATGCAAAAAATTTTCGCGACCTAAATATGGTTACAGACATCTTTTATTTACTTATACTTTTTCATTATTAATTTTTAAATTGTATGTAAGAAGGAAAAGCCAAAGTGTTATATATATATCATTTTATTTACTAAAATTATGATATTGTATTAAAACTATAACTTTTACACTCCTTAGAGTACATCCAGTAAAAAGGAGTTACCTAACACATAGGGGGGAAATTGGTATGCTTTTGTTTTACTGCTTTTCTGCTTTACTCTCTGCTTTACTGCTTAAGTCCACTTGCTTATCTGCTTTACCTCAGCATATTATAACATTACATACCTTAAAGCAGTAATGGTTAAAATAATAGAGGTGTTACCTAACACCTAAGGATTAGTATGCTTTTGTTTATGCTTTATGGCTTTAACCTTTGCTTTTGGCTGTGCTCTTGTTTACTGCTTTACTATATTAACATTAATATTAACGCAGTAATCGTATTCATAGAGGTGTTAATGCAACAGGGGGTAGTTATGCTTTGTTTTTTCATGTTTTACGTTTTAACTATGTGTTAGCGCTTTAACTCATGTTTTATGCTTTAATCATGGTTTTACTGCTTTAACTATGATTTTACTGCTTTAACTCATTTTTACTGCTAATATATGTTTTCTGTATATGTTTTTATTATTTTCTTTTATTTTTTATTTTGTTTTAATACTTTTTATTTTGTATTCTTTTTATTTTATTTTTATTCTTTTATTTTATTAGTTTACTTTTATTATTTGATTATTATTATTTTATTTGTTATTATATTTTTTTTATGATTATTTATTAGTGCTATTGTACTTATGCACTCACGAATCCATCAATTACCCAAACACACACAAAACACACACCACACAATACTTTTGCACATTAGCCTATGCAGTTGATAGCCACTTCCTATGACATTGACTATTACCGTACTTACTTTCATTGATCTCAAATACACTTACGAACATTTACCCATAACACTTACTTCTACAGACACACACAACTAACAGATTTATTGCCTCCCAACAGATTTACTACACACGCGATTTACTTTACACTCACACAGAGTACTAAACTTCAACACGATTTCTTACCTCACAATTTATCACTCAGACCAGATTTCCTCACAAAGATTTATTACACAGAAACTTAGAAAGTCTTTCTTTCACACACACAGTTTTACTTACTCACACACAGATTACTGACACTCGCACACCACACCAACACATATAGTAAATTTTGAATTTATGTTTTATAATTGTTTTTATTTTCAATATTTCATTTACAAACTCTTTCAAGTTTCTTAAACTTCTATAAATCATATTATCTTTTGAACAACGTTTATATTAACTGTTATCATTTTGTTATAATTTTTAATATTAAATTAAAATATAGTTTTACTAAAATTTTTAAATTTTATTAAACAATATTTTTACATAATAACACATAAATCAGTAAATCAGTAGGTCAGCCCCTTGCACCCTCTACACGCATGCCCGTTTTGGTCTAATTATTACTGCTTTACATTATCTTTAGCATTGTAATAAGTATAAATACAATACAGATTTATCTTGACTAAATAGTTTTATTAAAATCATAAGTTTTATTTAAAAACATTATTTACTTATTTTCAAATTTTCACTTCGATGTTAACTAACATTTTCAAAGTTTTTTTGGTTCAGGGTTTTTATTATTATTCTATGTACATTGACAATCCACACAACAACGTACACTCCTTACAGGTACGAAAACTGACTCTCTCTGTAATGTGTTGAATAACTACTTTTAAGCCTATTTGGAATACCTTTTTGTCCGGGCGATTTAGGCTATTCCAGGTTCAAATATTTTTAACTGCCTTCTTCTGAAATGTGGCTAACTCGTAGGCCAAATTGTAGGATAAGGCCTTGTTGTATTCAAGGCGGATTTAGCTAATACAGTCAAAAGGGTAATCAGATAGACAAAGAATGGAATTCTGTTATTATTTTATAAATTATTAACTGAACAATGTGCCCGTAAGTCTTTGGAGGAAAGAGGATGTTTCCTTTCTGTGAGGTGGACGGAGTATCCTTATCTGCTATATGATCGTATGTGAATTGTGGAATTATTTTATCGCTTTTAGGTATGAAAACATGTTTTTTCATATTCCTAACCTTGGCTGGGATGAAAATTATATTTGAGCAGGCGGATGTTTTAGACAAAACTTCCATTTTAATCATACTCGTTTGGGCTGTTAAGCTGTGCACAGTTCTCTGGATTTGTATAAGTGGTTATTTCTAAGGTGTATCATGATGCACTTAACAGGTATCTCAATACAAGACATTGTCAGTTGGGATCAAGATCCCGGAGGTGGGTTTCTTCTTAAAAAGAACCGATGGATTGAATTTTTCAGGTGCACCATTACCATGTATACAAGGCCGTATTTTCATGGTCCAGCTGAATTACTTTGTCTATGTAATCCCTGAGAGTGGGTTACAGATACTTAAACCAGCTCGCTTTAACTGGACGACAGTTATTAGCCTGTGTGAGGAAACCAGCGATAAGCAACTTACTGTTTTATAACATCAACTATCAGTTTTGAAGTTATTATTGGGATGAAAAAAGACGTATTTGAACCTACATCATTGGGATTCTACATTTCTGACGCAGCTGGAATATATGTTAGAGGTACGTGAGCGAATGTTAATCCTAAGACACATATGTTATCTAATTAGGTAACCGTAATTCATTACATGTTGCAAGAACATTTAAGAAAACCCTGATCTATGATCCTACGGCGCTATCGATCGTTCTAGTTCTATGACGTACGGATTCATTATCTACTTAGAAACGAGGCAAGAAAGTAGTTTATGCAGGTTGACCAGATGAAATCTATGATACTGACGGGATTTTACGTATGTGTTAACTGAGGTCTTACGAGATAACGAAACTATATACGGATATGATTATGAAATTGGATTGGCTATTTGCAAAGTTTAGAGAATTTTATTCTAGTTTAAATCTGTGAGGATGATGTCTATATTATAATAATATTCCTGTATTATATTTATGTTATATTATATATATAGTATTTAAAATCATGTAATATATTGAACACTCTTATTGGTCGCTGTGCCTTATATATTATATTATATATATTATTTTATATATAAGAATATATATTATTATAATGATTATATATATATTTATATATGGACATATATATAATCTTTTGTACTTCTATATGATATTTTTTCGATAATATTACTCTCTGGTATGAAATGTTTTATCTTATTTTTATCTTTATATATTTAATGTATGTTAAGGTGTCAAATAACGAATTGGGCTCGATAGAAAAACTGTTTTTTCTTACCTTAAAACAAAAAGCGATAATAAGGTTCTTGGACCAATACATACGAGGTCCTATGAGTAGAGATTACTCCGTCCATTCACAAGAAAGGTAACATTTCCTTCTTGCTTAAAGGATCTACCGATCCAGCATGTTTCATTTGAAAGTATATTGATATAATAACATTGATTCTTATTTGTCTATCTGGAATTACTTTGCTGGTATTAGGCTTAGAATGGCATGGTTTTGAAAATCTTATCCTAAATTTAGGCCCTACGTAGTTATTGCACCTTTACAGAAGAAGGTCAGTTTGAAATATTTTGACCTTTGGAATTAGGCCTAAATCGCCCGGGGTACAAAAGCTTATCCTAAATTTAGGATAGAGTAGTTATTTCACAACTTTTTCGAGAGAGCAGGTCAGTTCGTTCTTCAACGGTGAGGAGTTGTTGTGATTTCGGTTGGATTGTCAATGTAATGAATAATTAAAGAAAACCCTGTTATGGTAAAAACTTTGAAATTTTAGTAAACCCCACAATACATCTTAAAATATAACTAAATCATAGTTATTTTTAATAAAATTAGCATGATTTTAAAAAAACAAGTTATGTTAGCAAGAGAAGAATCTGTTGTATTTTTTACTTTATACCAGGCTAAAGTTATGTAAGCCAAGTAAGTCAATGAACAAAGTGGCATAGCTTGGTGAGAGGGTGCTAGGGGCTCTACTGAGTACTGACTTTTTCTAAGGTACGTAATATACTGTTTTAATAATTTCATAAATTTAGTAAAATTATTTTAAAACTTGATAGGTTAAACATTTAATAAACAAAGTATTACAGTTAATATTATTCTTTGTTCAAAGTACATGATTGATTGTTTATAGAGTTTAAGGAAACTTGTTATTTTAGTTATAATTGAATGATATAAAAAGTGTTATTTAGTAAACATAAAATGTTTCAATAGAATTATAACGTTGATATGTTGTGTTGCGCGGGTAGTCAATCTTGTGTGACAGGAGTATTCTGTGTGTGTAAGTAATTGTGTGCTTAAGTAATGCGTGTTGTAATACATCTGTGTGTGAGTGTAGATAAATCTGTTGTGGAGTGATAAGTATCTGTGTGTGGTGTAATAAAATCTGTGTGCATGAAGTACATCTGCGTGTAGTAGTAAATCGCTGTGGGTGATAAGTAATGTGGAGTCGTGTTGTGTTGTGTAAGTGTAAATGTGAAGTGGCTATGGGTAGATGATAAGTGTCTGTGAAATGTGTGTAAGTGTGTGGTTCTGCTGTGTATAAGTTGTAAATGGTAAGTGTCTATGGGTAAAATAGTAGTTAATCGTGATGTGTTAGTAGTGTAAAGTGTGTGTAGTGTGTTGGTGTGTTAAATATAATACATAGGCTGAAGTTCAATAGCACTTAGTATAGTAATAATATACTAACAATATAATAATAAAATAATAAGTAAGATATAAACTACCCAGAAGATAAAAGATAAAATAAAATAAAAGATAAAAAAAGTATTACAAATAAATATAAAAGAAAACATATGTTGAAATTACGAGTTTAAACATGATGAGTAAGCAGTACATGAGTTAAAGAGTAACGACACATTGTGAAAAGAGTAAGAACATGAGTTACAGTAAACAGTAAACCACAGAGCATACGTAACCCCTTGTTGCTATGTCGTCCCACTAGTTGATACTGGTTTACTGCGTTTAGTAGTATGTTATAATTGTGAGTGCTAAGCAGTAAGCAGGGAGCTAAAGCGTAAAGCAGAGAGTTAAGCCAGTAAGAGCTTTTTAAACAAAGCTTACTAATCCCTTAGGTGTAGGACCTCTTGTGTTTTATGATTTATGCTTTAGGTATGGTATGTTATATATGTGAGATTAAGCGGAAGCAGTGGTTGCAGTCAAGCAGATAAAGCATAAAACAGTAAAACAAAGTAGCAAGAAAGGCATAGTATAACACCCTCATTGATTTAGTGATTTACTGCTTTAAGGTATGTAAAGTTATCTTTTAAAATTTCTTCCATTGTTCAATTCATTTATTTAATAATAAAACTTCTTCTTTTACATAATTTAAAGAGAATTAAAATTATTAAGTAAAGTATAAAAGATGTCAATGAGTTACAGTTTTTAGGTTCGCGAAAATGTTTTTTATTAAAAATGTTTACAGTTGGTAAAATGCAATGTTTTGATGGTATTACTGAAAAATCTGAATGTTTTTAAGATGATAAATGAAGACTCTTATAATCTTTTCAATCCGCCAGGATATTGCGCTGCGGGCGCCGCGCGGGGGAACGCGGAATGCGCTGGCGGGGAGAGGCGGCGGGACGCCGCGGGTCGCCCTGCGGGTGCGGGGGTGCCCTTTGCGGGTGGGTCTAGGCTGAGGCCATGGTGGGTAGCTTACTAGGGGAACTTCAATATTACTCTGTTCTTGATGTAGGTAGAGATGATGCCATCAAGATGATTTTATCAACGATGAATATAATTAGATGGTATCAAGATGACGTCATCAAAGATGAGTCATCAAAATTGAACCTTCAAAGTTGAGGATCAATGCGAGGCTTAAGTGCTGAGGATCAGTGTGAGGCATCAAGTTAGGCAGCAAAATTCGTGTGGGGGAGGTAGTGTATAGTGTTCTGTGTGTGGGTGTTGAGTGTAGTGTTTATGGTTTAATGAAGGTCTATAGGCGGTGTATGCTTACTGTGTGAAAATCTAACTCTAGTTTAGAAGATTTGCAGATTGTTATTACAACCAACGGTTCCGCATAACGCCTTATAATGGGTAGGCACTATATAGGGTTTCGGGAGGGGGGTGAAGGCTTGAAAGGGCACTCAGTTGACTATTGTGCGCACTCACTTGGACTATAGTGCCGCCTCAATGCACTCATTGGCACTTCACTTGGATCATTGGACTCTATTGGCACTCATGGCACTACTCTGGCACTCCCTGGCATATCATATCATAGACACAATGATCCTAAGATAGTCTTCGGCTGATTTGGGCACCATCAATGCATCAAAGCTACAGAGGTTAAAATAAGTTACATGTTCAAATTTGTCCCGGAATTACAAGGGTTAGACCGACAAAATTGGGCGTCTCAAAGATTATCCATGGATGACCAAAGGTGGGCCGAAATTGGGACCTTAAAATTACGAGATGGCCAATTAGGGTGGGGCCAAAATCTGACCCATGGAAGACCATAGGGTTGGTAGATGTGTTGTGTAGTGTATAAGTGTACAATGTAGTGTAGTTGTTATGGGTAATGTAAGAGTCTAGTGAATGTACTGTATAAGTGGTAAGTGGTGTGTGTGTGTGTAGTAACTGGGTGGTGTAGTAGATTGTGTGTGTAGTAAATCTGATGTGTGTGTGTAAGTAAATCTGTGTGTGTGTGTGTAAGTAATAGTGTGTAGAGAATAGTAAATCTGTGTGGTGTAAGAATTCTGTGTGGTAGTAAATCTGTGTGTGAGTGTAGTTAAATTTGGTGTAAGTAAATCTGATGTGTGTGTTAAGTAATCGTGTGGTGAGAAAGTTACTGTGTGTGTGTGTAAGTAACTGTGTGTGAGTTGTGTAATTAAATCTGTGTGTGTGTAAGTAAATCTGTGTGAGTGTAAGTAAATTGTGTGTGTGTCAGTAAATCTATGTGTGTGTGTGTGTGTGGTGTGGGTGGTGTGTGCGCGTGTTGTAGATGATTAAACATTCTATAATCAAAAATAGGGGTAGCTACCAGTACTCCTGCCCAATAATGTTCAGCATCATGGAAGACAAAGGGTTGGTGAAAATTGGGTTTTTCAAATAGTGTTCTCAAAAATTAGGGTCCAAAAATTAGGTTCTCAAAAATTGATCAAAAAATTAGGGTCTCAAAAAATTAGGGCTCTCAAATGGGTTCTCAAAAATAGGGTTCTCAAAACTTAGGGTTCCCAAAAAATTAGGGTCCCCCACCGCCACTCACCCCGATAAAATATCCTCAAATTACTAACGTCACCCCACCCGCCCCCGCAGCCCCCCCCCCGCCCCGCGCCCCCCTCCCCCCGCCCCACATGCCCGCCACTACCCACTCAAACACCGCCCACGCACCTGCCCCCCCCTCCACCGCCCTCGCCACACAAAAAAAAAAAAAAAAAACCCCGCTCAAATTAGGGTTCTCAAAATTAGGGTGGTTCAACAACAATTTTAAAAAATTTGGGTCTCAAAAAAATTAGGGTCTCAAAAATGGGTAGTCCTAAAGGGGGCCAAATAAGGGAGCCACGGTCAACGGTTGCTTACGCAAACGTATTGGCGAACTTATTCGAAGGGTTGTTTTTTCAAAATTAAGGGTTCTCAAATTGGGTTCTTAAAAATTTAGGGTTCTTAAAATTTTGGGTTTATGAAAATTATTGAATTGCTGCTAGAAATTTCAAGGCCCAAAAAAAGTTAGGGTAAAAAATTCAGGTTGCGCAAAGGATTCAAGGCAAAAGGTCGCGTCAAAAAGAAGGCGAGGTCGGTCAGTCGGTCAGAGTAAACTCAAGTGTGCTGCAATACTTCAACCGCGCAGTACTGGGTATTTTAAGCTAATCTATAGATGGGATTCTGTTTTTGAAGAAAATTATTTTTGCATAATTAAAATGACTAACAACGTTCAACATCTTCCTTCCTTTCACATGCTTTCGAAAACTATACCAAAGATTACCAAATTTGTGAATTTAAAGCGCGATGTATGGGAACATCTCTTATAGACAGAAAGACTTCTCTTCTAAGATTATCAGAAGAAGTTTGGGATGTTTAAAGCGAAGGGAAAGATAAAATGTTACTTATGCATATCCATTCTGGGAAGGAGAATAACATGTGAAGTAAATTTTTATTAGAACTTTTTCTCTATGATTTTGACTTCTTGAAATTTTTTATTACACTAAAAATTCTTTGTTGTTGATGCGTTGATGTTGTAACAACGATTTATTTCAAGAACAGAATTAGCTCTCCTGAAGTACAGTATCGATTAATATAATATATATTTATAATTATTACTAAGATAATATATATTATATATATATTATATATATTATATTATAAATATATATATTAATATCATATATATATTTTATTATATATATATATATTAGTATTAATTATTATATATTATTATATATATATATTATATATCTATTATATTATTATAATAATATAATATATTATTATATATAATATATATCATATATATATCTATATATATATAATTTATAATATTATAACTATTAAATTATATTAAAAACATATATATATATATATTTTATTTATATATTATATAATATATAATATGACTGTCCCTTTAGAACATAATATATATATTATCATATAGTATATTATATATATATACTAATACTATATATATATGTACTTTAATATATATATATTATTATTATATATTATATATTATATTATTTTATAATAAATATATTATTATATATATTTTATTATATAATTATATTATTATGTTAAAATAATTACCATCCTTTGAATAAAATGGAAAATTTTAGTTCTTTAAAAGAAATAGATGTGTTTATTTAATAATTCCTTTCTGTAATTATGTGGACACGCGAGAAGAGATTGATTTTATTAACGCTTAGAGGAATTAGGAGGAATGGTTTCATTAAAGTTAATAGAAACAGTTAAGAGACTAGATCGGAGAAATGGTCTAATTAGAAAAGTTAAACATAGGACACTAATCGATGGAAAACATAATTATGGTTATTGTGGTACGTTTTTTTTGTTTTCTTTTTCTGTAATATAAACGAAAGTTAAATTTAATGATATAAACGATAAGATTGATTTATAAATGCACTTAGAGCATTTAAACGGAGATGCGTTCAAATTAAAGAGTCGTTCATAGCCCTTGGAGGAATAAAAGCGGAATTTGCTCAATAAACGAATTGGGCACTGAATCGATGAGACATTTTTATGGTTATCTGGGACAGCTTCGGTCTTAAGTTTGTTCATTAGACCTTTTTCAAGTAAAGGAAGGACTTAAACTACAGATCAAATGAGGGTTTGTTGGATGTTAGGTGGTTTGGTTGTTTTTTTGGTATTTAAGTCTGTGTAAATTTTTTATGATACTGTATTCGAGTTTTGGATGTAGTCGAATGTAAACTGACAAGGTATTTTATTAGTTTGTGGTTTTGTGAATATATAGAGATTCGGCTATTTTTCTTTTTTGGGTATGGCTTATATTTTTAGGATGGATGTGTTGTTTATATTTTTGTGGTCATTTCCTGTTTAGTGGGTAAGAGATGTATTTTATGTTTTTTGTAGGTCAGTTTGTGTGATTTAAACGGGTGGGCGATCTTGTTTCCTATGTTAGGAAGGGTATCGTGCAGGGGATTTGGTGAATGCAATGTATTTGGGGGATTTTGTTTATTTAGGGGATGAAGTTGTCTTTGAGTAATGATATGGATTTGGAATGTTGCTTTTGTAGGTGGTTAAGTTCATATGGAAAGTAGGAGAAGAATGTTTTAGGTATGGCGTTTTCATGTTTCGGGTTGGTAGTTTTTTTGTTTTGCTTTTTGTGTAGAGCGAATTATTATTGGATGGTGGTAATTGTGTGGGTATTTGAGTTTTGTAAAAGTTGTGTGGGGATATTGTGTTTCAGAATTGAGATTAGTGGAGGTGTATATGCGAAGGGCTCTCAGGATTAGGGAATTAAAGTAGCATATTTTGTGTTTTGTTATGGGCAGATACCAGTGTATGTAAGTGGGGGGGGAGGTGGGTTTTATTTCCGATCATTTTAAATTATTTCTCATTCTATTTCATTTCTGACATATTTGGTAGTTAGTGTGGGGAATCTTCATGAAGTAAGTGTTAAAAAGGGTATGTGTGGATTCATTGTTAATTGTAGGTGAAGGATTGGGGTGTATGTTGTTTATTGAGTTGGATATGTGATTTGTGTGGTTAGGGATGGCTCAATAGTCGTAGACTATCGTAGCCATGTCGGTTGGTTAGGAGGGTTGGGTTCCATTATGATATGTTCTATTAATCATGAATCGGGTGGGAGGCGGGGAGCCTTGATAGCATTGACGTTTGACGGTGATGGTTATTGAACGTGAATAATTGGTGGTTGAGGTTGGAAGTATAATTCTTTGATATGGCAAGGGTAGGTAAGGTTGATTTGGAGTTATAAAGTTTTCAAGGGTCAAATGTCAATTTAGGGAGGTAAATAAGGATACTACGTCAAAACTTAGGAATTATTAGGTGGAACGGTTTAGGAATGGTCTTTTGTATAAATCATAAGTGTTTTGATATGCGAGGGAGAGTTTTTTCCTATAAGGTTGGAGTGTGTGTGCTAACCAGGGAAATTATAAGTCCTATTACAGTTCGATTTGGATATTATGGGGTACACGATAAACGGAGTAAAGAGGTGGACAACGGCCAGAAGGCAAAAACAACCACCGCAACACCTGCCATACAGCAAGACATTTACCAAGACGGCAAACGAGGGGAGGAACTGTCTGGGAGTCTCGTATTTTTCTGTATCTTTGTATCATAAAATTGTGAAAGATTCGTATATGATGCTTATGTTCTGTTTTGTATATCAGGAATTGTTGACATATGTTGTTTTGATGCATTAAATGTATCAAAAGAGAGTTTTGGTGACGGTATTTTTTGTGGGAGGAGAATGATGTGTTTTGTCGTTAGGATGTGATTGCATTTTGTTATGTAGTCTTGGTGATCCAATATTACTATATATTACTTTGTCACTACGGTGATGCTATTTCTTTATTTTCTATTGATAGGGGGCATTGCATAACAAAAAAAATGTAGGAAGCTTATTATGATTTTGTTTATTAGGTATTCATATCCCTTTAGGAATGTCTGTATTAACGTTGTTGTTTTAATTTAGTTTTTTCCAATGTTTTCAAGTTGTTATAATTGTAAGTAATTTTCACTTCTCTTCTTAGGCGAAGGGAGACCATAACCATAGGTATTTTTTCTTGTATTTTAAATTGTTTTTGATAATATTTTTGAATGTTGTTCGATTGAGAAGAGGAGCACATAAACTATTTTTGAATTAAGATGAATTTCTGGTTTTTGTAGCGATTTTGGTTGTGACAATTTTACTCTTTACGGACATATGTGGGTTTCTAGGATTATAAAGTGAGTAAATGTGTGAAATTGAACCACTGGAATGAAGTTTCATTGGTAGTTTGTCTTATCTTATGCTTATTACTGATATCGATTTATTCTTTTTTATAGTGGTGTGGGAATTAATGTACAACACAAAATAAATGTACACAACCATCATTCAAAAATATAAGCCATACCCAAAAGAAAATGCGAATCTCTATTATTCAACATACCACAAGCTTAATAAAAATACTGTCGTTTATTCGATCTCCAAAAAAGCTCGATACTGTTATCAGAAATATTTTCACAGACTTACAAACCAAAAAACCCACAATACATCCCACACCTTATTTGGATCTGTAGTTTTGAATGTCCTTCTTTTGATTGAAAAAGTCTAATGAGCGCTTAGACGAAAGTTGTCCCGAGATAACCAAAAAATATAGATTTTTCGCACAGTTGTGCCTCAATTTCGGTTCTTAATTGAGCAATATCCCCTTAATCGATTACTTAAATTTGAACCATCTCCGTTTATTAATTTCCTCTAAGTGACTATTATAAATCGTTTTTTTTCCGGTTTATATAAAGAAATTAATCTTTTGTGTTCTTAAACATATTTTGAAAAAAAAAAAAAAAAAAAAAAAAAAAAAAAAAAAAAAAAACCGTACAGCCCGCCTCATGTTTCCATCGATTAGTGTCCTATGTTTTATACTTTATTAATAAGCCTTCACTTTATTATTTCTTTAAAAGTGTCTTAATTATCACTTTAATGGAAACCATTCTCCGTTTTATTCTCTAAGTGTTATTTAATAATCAATCTCTCTCCGTG
>JABUQX010031990.1:12500-15341 GCA_015478945.1 Trachelipus rathkii
AGTAGGAAGTGATTTTAAAATTATGATCGAGGAGTTAAGATGGAAAATGTGAATAGTCAATTGATAACATATTTTAAGGTAGATGTTGAGGAATTTTCACGAGGTTTGAGTTAAGACATTATTATTGGAGTGTTCTAATGCTATTTTTTGTGATTAAGTTACTACCGGATTTGTACCAGGTTGTTTAAAATAGGAGACTGTTATTAGAGTGTTATCAGGTTATTTTGTGGACATTTGTCACTAGTAACCCGGATTACGAGGTTTGAGAAAAATGGAAAGTAAGGTTAAGGTGGAGTTTGAGATCTATATTGGAGGTAAAATTACGAGTGGTAGGGTTAAATTGTGCGAGAAAGAATAGCGTGTGCACAAGGGGTAGAAAGTTTATTATTATTATTATTATTATTATTATTATTATTATTATTATTATTATTATTATTATTATTATTATTATTATTATTATTATTATTATTTTATCCCATTCATTCCATTCCATTCCATTCCATTCCATTCCATTCCATTCCATTCAACAATTCCATTCCATTCCATTCCATTCCATTCCATTCTTCCATTCCATTCCATTCCATTCCATTCCATTCCATTCCATTCCATTCCATTCCATTCCATTCCATTCCATAAAAACTCCATTCCATTATTATTCCATTATTATTTCACCATTCCTATTCCATTCCATTCCATTCCATTCCATTCCATTCCATTATTCCATTCCATTCCATTCCATTATTCCATTATTCCATTATTCCATTCCATTCCATTCCATTATTCCATTATTCCATTATTTTCCATTATTCCATTATTCCATTATTTTCATTATTCCATTGCAATTACAGCAAAATTCATTCCATTCCTTCATTCATTATTCCATTATTATTATTATTATTTTTTATTATTATTATTATTATTTCATTCCATTATTTTTATTATTATTATTATTATTATTATTATTATTATTATTATTATTATTATTATTATTATTATTATTATTATTATTATTATTATTATTATTATTATTAATTTTTATATGTGTTTGTTAGGATGATAGTGTGCGTGAATGTGATTGATGATAGGCATTGTAATATTTGTGAGGTATTGGGGCTTTGAAATGGCCAACAGTTTATTATTATTATTGTTATTATTATTTTTATTACTGTTTGCTATTGTTATTGGTATTGTTATTGTTATTGTCATTGCTGTTTTTATTGTTTTTATTTTTATTATTTTTATTATGATTTTTTAACGTTGATAGTATTTTTACTATGTAAGGCTATTACTATTACTTTTATGTACTATTATTATTATTATTATTATTATTATTATTATTATTATTATTATTATTATTATTATTATTATTATTATTATTATTATTATTATTATTATTATTATTATTATTATTATTATTATTATTATTATTATTATTGTGTAATTTTGTGAATATTGTAAATATACCTGATGTTGGGTTTTCATTTCAAAGGAACGGATACCGGGACCATCCAGACTTTGGTTCGCCGGTAGGGATTTTTGTGAATGGGGTTTACCTGTAAGGGTGCCCCAACCTGGAACCATTTTGTGAATGGGGTTTACCTGTAAGGCTGCCCCAACCTGGAACCATTTTGTGAACAGGGTTTACCTGTAGGGTTGCGCCAACCTGGAACCATTTTGTGAACAGGGTTTACCTGTAGGGTTGCCCCAACCTGGAAGGATTTTGGAAAATAGGGTTTACCTGTAAGGTTACCCCAACCTGAACGAACTTTGTGGATCTGATTTTGTCCTCACGGTTACTTCAACTGGTGAGGAGTTTATAAACTGGACTCTGGCATTAAAGTTGCCAAACTTTCACTGGATCGGGAGGGTGCCTGAGTGGTACTCTCCACCTTCACTGGATCGGGATGGTGCCTGAGTAGTACTCCCCACCTTCACTGGATCGGGAGGGTGCTTGAGTGGTACTCCTCACTTCACTCGGTTGGTGGCGGTGTACGCTGCTGGATCAGGGAGGGTGCCTGTGTGGTACTCCCCACCTTCACCTGATCGGGAGGGTGCCTGAGTGGTACTCCCCACCTTCACTGGATCGGGAGGGTGCTTGAGTGGTACTCCCCACCTTCACTGGATTGGGAGGGTGCTTGAGTGTACTCCCCACCTTCACGGGAACCAAAGGGAAGTTCAATTGTTTTGTTTATTATTTCGAACTAAAAGTTCCCTTATTGACTTAAACTTTAAGATAGAGTTACCCGGTTGTGAAAGTTTTGTATAACCCATTAAAGGGAATACTTAGAATTATCCTATATACACGGTGTTATTTGATATGGATAGTGAGTCCCGGTTATATTGTAACAGTCTGTCCCATGGAATGTGTTACCTATTGTGTAACGTGATAGATTACTATTGAGCCCTTTTATATATTTTGGATTTACTGACATTTTTGGGGATTATTATTGAGTCATTTTATATATTTTGAATTTAATGACATTTTTGGAGATTATTATTGAGTCTTTGTATATATTTTAGATTTACTGACATTTTTGGGGATTATTATTGATTCTTTATTTATTTGAATAATATTATTGACGATTTATGCGTTTAACTATTGATATTTTGGGGAACTATAGTGGCTAGCCAGGTTAGGAAATTTGGGTATTTATTGGTTTACTTATTGGGTATGTCTATTGAATATTACTACTGATATTTCTATACGTGTTGTAAATATATTACTAAAAACCTGTTGCCTTATTTCTGGACCCTTATTGAGGACAGGAGAACCATATCGATCTCCCGCGAGTAAGGTGGCTCAGACTGGTTTAGTGGAAATCGGTAACATAATTTGTGGGA
>JABUQX010031991.1:0-10000 GCA_015478945.1 Trachelipus rathkii
TTATATATAAATTCATTTATTTGCAAATTAATAATATACTAATAGCTTTAGCTATTTTTTTATAGCAAATTTTAATTTATTTTTAGTATATAATTTTTATAAGATAAACAATTGAATTATGAAGATTGCTACAGTTATTTAGCTTAGTGACCAAAGAAATGGAGGAAAAGAATGAAAAAACCATTTTCCCTCGTTTTTTTTTTTCATAGGGTATTTAGAATGAAAAATACGAAAAAACTACTCAGGGTGAGTCACATAATAATATAACTGGGCTTTTCTCAAAAAAATATGGTGAGATTTATTTATTGAGTACCATACTATATACCACCGGTAATAACTAGCTATTGAGTTTAAATTGTATAAGTATTTAATATTTATGCATAATAAAATGAAAATAACTTATATATATATATATATTCAAAGTGAACTATTAAATATTTAAGCGCTCTTTAATAATTTTTAATAAATACATTTAGTATGAAAAAAACGATAAATAACTGTGAAAACGAAAAAAACTAATGAAAAAAATGGTTTTTTTTATCACTGAAAAAAAAATCACCAGATTTGAAAAAATAGGTGAGTTTTATTATTTTCCTAATACCTAATACCCGAGAACTACGAGATGGAAATGAGAGAAGCGTGAAATGATGATGCAGAGAGATTGAATATGTGAGAAGAGAAGTAAGGGTGTTAGATGTAAGAGGAGTGAGAGAAGGTGTGAGAGAGTGCGAGAGAGAGAGTGCTGTGAGAGAGTGCTGAGAGAGAGAGTGTGTAGAGAGACTGTATATGATGAGAGAGAGAGAGAGAGAGTACAGACGCACGTGAGAGATGAGCAGGATGAGAGCTGCCAGTCAAGATGAGAGAGAGAGAGAGAGTTATGCGTGTGTTAGGTAGTATGAGAGCATTAAGATAGTAGTTTTTATTCGTGTGAGTGCAATAGATATGAGATGTGTTATGAGAGGTTATTCAAAGCTTATGACTTGGGAATTGAAAGCTGAGAAACTAAGTTAATGACAGATCGTTAAGAATGTATCCAATCATGGTTTACACAAAATAGACCCATGTGATCAAAACGAAGAAGCCGAAAACCTTAAAAAGGGTTACCACAGCGAAGAGATTTATAGGAATTAATTGCAGATTTAAGAATAAGAGAGAAGGATGACAAGATAAAGAATTGAGTAAAATAAGATTGCTGCAACAGTTTGGAGTTGGTATAATGAGATTGGCTAGTGTTAGTGAGAGAGAGAGTATGTGATGATGAAAGAGAGTCAGTATAGATGACGTAAGAAGAGATAAAATGACGAATATGTGAGCAGAGATTAATTGCAGTAAGACCACGTAAAGATAGTGTTGCTAGAGAGTAAGAGAGAGTACGATAGATTGTCGAGTGTAAGAGATAGTGATTGACGCAGAAGAGAGAGAGAGAGGAGACGCACGGAGATGTATAAGGAGGTAGAGAGTAGTGCTCTAAGAGCTGATGAAGTAGAAAAATTAGTATGACAAGATGTATATGTAGAATAGAAAAATGTGGTTATCATATCATGACCGAATATAGAAGGAGCCAGACTGGACTGTGAGGTTGACATAGGACTTGAAGAGTGATAGTGGAATGAGGACGAGAGATGATATAAAAGGAGGAATATCGCGAGATGAGAAGAGTGAGGAAGATGGGAGAGCGAAGGGAGCTGGTATAGAGAAGAGCGTAGTGAGTATGATGAAGAGAGATGCAGCGTATGTGAGATGAGTTAAGAGTGACATGAGAGAGAGAGAGAGAGAGAATGATGGGGGAAAGAGAGGGAAAACATTTCGGGAGTTAGAGAGTGCAGTAATGATGAGTATGAGTAGAGTAAGAGAGAGCAGATGAAAGTATAGAGAGAGAGAAGAGAGAGAGAGCAGAGAGAATATTATCGTAAGGTTAGATGAGGATAGAGATAGAGATGTAAGAGATGATAGATGTATGAGAGATGTGAGAGATAGAGATAGAGTGATAGAGATAGTAAGATAGTAGTAGAGATAGAGATGATAAGAGGAGATATATTGTAGAGTAGAGTATATAGTAAGAGAGATGAAGTAAGATGAATCAGAGATGTAGAGAGAGATAAGGATATTATGTTATAGTTTTTATATATATAGAGTCATATTCTATGTATGTAGTCTTTATAAGTAGAGTTGTTATATAAATATTAGTGTGTGTGACTCGATATTTTACTATGTAATTTTTAGTTCGATACTTGATTAAACATAGTATCGCATAGTTTTTTTCAAAGGCCGATACCGGTAGCTTGATTTACTGAGTATAATTTTTGAGACGAGGATACCCATCTACGAATAGTCGTTGATATTTTTATCCCTATAATATATGGCCCTATGAATTATTTTATATATTGTTAGTATATATAATTTATATATTTATATATAATATTATATTACGTTATTATAGTACCGAGGGTTGCGGAAAGAGCTATGAACGGTGAGAAGTAGAAGTGTATATTATATATCTATATTTATATATATATAGGTAAGTTATCGAATGCACGTGGTTAACAAACCATTTCTATTCTCTAACACTGCGGCGGTACCTCGGCGTAAGCTCGCGAGCATTGTTGCACTCCATATCGTTTAAATTGCTCGTTTATTAAGTTCATCAACGTTTATTAAGAAATAATACGTTTTAAAATTATATTATATATTATATATACTTTATTGTTATATATATTATATATATATATATTATATTATATAATAATATAATATATTATTATATCAAAAGCCGTTTTCGTTTTTTGTATTTGTGCTTACCAAAGTAAGAAAATGTCGACGTTGTAAACTTACCGAAATAATCGTAAGAAAATGAATCAGCAAACGTAAAGGGATCTTCCTTAATTCTGTAAGGTTGGTATTTCCGGTGCTTGCCGAATTTAAGCCGTTTTTACGAAAAATGTAAACAACACAAGAATGGTGGCATGTTATTCATAATTAAGCTTTGAAATCTATTTCTTCAAATGGATAAACTTCCATCACAAGTTGGTTTGATCAAATATTGAATATAAAACAGGGTTTTGGTTATTTTTTTTATTTCCTCGTTTATTCAAAACAACGTGCTTCTTTTCACACAGCCCGATCAATTGTTTTAATAACAAACAAAAAAAGTCTGACGAAATCGGGGTCGTTTAACATCAAATTGTGGGTAAAACTGAGTGAGCATTTCTTATCGAGGTAAGCACAAATGACAAAAACGAAACTGTCTAAATTAATAAGCAAGATAAAATACGAAAATTCATTTATCGTTAAACGTGTCGGTTTATTTATATCAAATTAAGATACGTAACTATAGAAATCTAGTCTCCAAGTAAAGTATAGTTGGCTTGCTACATATTTATCGCAAGCCCACTAATATTTATTTGGGACTATTTCTTTATTTTTATTCTCCTTTAGTCATTACAATGCGGGTCTAAAGGTCCCGCATACACACAACGCTTTGTTATTGTTCTTATTGGAGTTTTTCCATGAAGAAATCAACCTTTCTCCGTATATTTTTCTAGCTTTTAAAGCTTTATCCTCCTAACCTTTTTGATAAACTTGTTTGACTCGTTTCTGATTAACACTTATTCGCCCTAAAACTACTGATAGGAAATGGTTTCTTAAACTTCTGTTACGCTCGCTTCCCTACCATTGGACCCTCTGTCACTAATCTTCACTTTCAGATTAGAAATATCTTAATTAAACAAAAACTTTTCACAATGCAAGTTTCTTATATCTTTTATTAGCAACAACTCAATTGGCAGTTTCTTAAGATTAAAGAAAGCATCCCCATTAACTTGAGGTCACACATCGTTTACAAATTTAAATGTGCCGAGTAACGTCGACTGTGTAGGTCAAACTTTCCTATAACTAAAGATGTTAGCCTTCAAACACATGGGCATTTGCTTTCGAACTAAACTCCTCATCTCTCAACCAGAGAATTTAGTTGTCAGAGATCACTATGACCTTAATAGGCACATATATCTCTCAAATTCTCTCAATCTTTAAAAATGCTTCTATTCTATCAGATGAAGAACCTAAAAATTTGAAATCTTTATATAATAAAAACACTTAAAACCTACACTTAACATTCATAAGACTTCTTTGGCACTCCTGATTGCCTATTTCGTGCAAAAACAGTTTTCAAACAAGAACACCGTTTTGTTACGAGCCTAAGTTTTGTTATTTGTAAACAGTTGAAATGAGCTGCCCTGTGATGGAACGCCCGTGACACCGCCTAATTTCGGATAAGAAGAAAATAAAAAAAAAATAACGAAATGGTTTATATTAATAAAAATTTATTCAACTATTTGTGATGGAGTTTATCGATTTTGAAACGAAATTAGATTTCAAGCTGAATTTTATTGATGAAATATTTCATCAATTCAAACGGCCTAGACGATACCGTTGTCATTTGTTTTTTTATCACATTATGTAGAGAATGTGCTGAACACTTCAGCAATTCACAGGAGATAGCAACCATTATTAGAATTAGGATTTCTTACATTTTTGGTAATCATTCATTTTCTTACCGATTTTGCGCTTAAGTTTAACAAAAACGAACGCTAATTCGAGCATTTTATTAATCGCTTGCGCAAGCACAGAATGTACAAAATAATTACGAAAAATGACCTATATTAACATATCAGTAGGTCAAATAAATATTGAAAATTCATTAAAAAAATTGCCTGATACCGTATATATATTATATATATATATTATTTATAGCGTATATATATAGTATATATATATATATGATGGATATATATATATATTATATATATATATTATTATATATATAGTATATATATCAATACTATATATTATATATATATACTATATATATAATATATATATAACTATATATATATATATATATATATAATGCACAAAATAAAAAAGAAGAAATTGGTAAACGTTAATTTCTAGATAAGGGGTTTGAAGCTTACTGTTCTCTCGAAAGTCGTCGAGTCATTGAAGAAAATTTTTAAATTCTCTGTCTGATAGAAGGGGTTGCAAACCCCCTTCTATCAATTTGCTTTTTCCGTGAAATGGTGTTGAATCTCAAACCTTTCACTACCAAACAACGACCTTCGCTGTCAGCAATGCGGACATGGTGTGTGATATATATTCATCATATATATATATATATATATATATATTATATCTATTTATAGTATATATATATATATATAATTTATATTAATTTTTATAAATTCCTCCCCAAAAAAAAGAATATTTTTTTTTTTTAAAGGAACCCCTCGGCCCGCAAATGTGTGGTTCGGTTAAAGGTATCGCGAAATTTTTATCGATACGCGATACTGACTAACTCTCTCAAAATTCCGATTACGATACCTCAAAAATCCGACCGATGCCACCGATACGCGATACCGATGGTATCGGTGCAGCTCACTAATATATATATATTTATATTATTATAATATATATATATATATATATACGTATATATATATATTAGTATATTATTATATTATATATATATATATATATTATATATGATAGGTAGGATATGTTGGACTGATCACGAAGAATGAAATCTAAATGTAAAACTGAAAATTCTGATTAAAACAGAATGAATATGAACTGAGACAATAAATAAAAAACAAACTGACTATAGGGTTGTGGAGTCGAGTCGGAAGTCGCGGAGTCCGGGGAGTCGGTAAGTTTTGAAGGGCGGTGGAGTCGGAATGGAGTCGGAGTCGGTAATTTTGACGAGGGTGAGCCGGAGTCGGAGTCGGTAACTTTTTGAATAGGGTGGAGTCGGAGTCGGAGTCGGTAATTTGCAAAGAGGTCGGAGTCGGAGTCGGAGTACAACACAACTCGAAATTATGATCACTACGTTTGAAACTGACAAAGTTATGAATGTGACTCTGTGGAGTGACTTCAATCGCTTCAAACAAGTTCCACATCATTGCGACTTCACATCACAAAATGCAATTGCCAAACTTCGAAGTTTTTTTTAACCTGCACCTTATGTTTCAATTTGGATTATATCCTAATGAATTCAACCTTCAACCTTATACCATCTAATATTTAAAGCTGAAGAAATAAAAACTCCAAGGTACGAAGAGAAATTTCTCCCATTACAATGGTATTCTATAATAGCTGCTGTTTATATTATAATTCCTATCTACAGGGTAAGCCTTAAATGAAAGGATCAACGTGACCATTTGAATTAAAAGGTTGCAAGAAGTTTAAGAAGAAAAGACAATATATCTGAACGTATTGTAAGTGAGTGAACTACACACTATCTCCTCGATTTTTTTATAATTATCCTTCTCAAGTCATTTTCAGAAAGCTCAGAAGATGGATGAGTATGAAAAGTTTCTAGATATTGAAGAGTTTTGTCGAAAGCTTCGACTGGTTCAAGATAAGGATCAATGGGTTTTTCGCTCATCTTTGCATACATATTTCCATAACTTTAAAAAATTTCTCTGCTGTCACTGAAAGAACGTTGAAAAAATTGTATGATACGGTACTTGTCTAGAAGCTTAAATTATGAAAGACCTATCGATAAGTATTCGGAGACATTTGTCAAGTAAGCTGCAAATTGCTTGTACCGGGGATCTATCTCCCAAAGCAAGTTAGCGTTTGAATCGGGCTTTTCTTGCTCTTTGAGCATTATAAAAATCAGACCTAAGAGAATTAATGAAGGAGGACTGGAAAGATGGCTATTCTACTTTCTTAGAACTAATTCATTCATGTTGCAGTACTGACACTAGATGTATAGTTCCATGTATGTTAGTGTTTTATATATATTTATATGTATATTTATCTATGTATATATATATACTAGTATATAATTTATATTATTTATATATTAGGTGTTATATTATATATTATATTATATGTATTGTATATGCTATTTATTTGCATATTATAGTATTATTATATATATATATAAGTATATTATATATATACTATGATATATATATATATATATATATTTATATATTTATATATATATATCATATATATATATATAATATATATATATAATATTTATATATATTATATATATATCATATATATTATATATATATATATATATTATATATTATTATATATTATATATAACGCCCCATCTCGCACTGAGCTTCTCAATTATGGAATTTCTGGCGAAGAAAAAATATTTCAAGTTAATTCCACATCCTCTCATACAGCCCAGGATCGTAGCCCGTGCGATTTCTATCTCTTCCTTAAGTTGAAAATGAAGTTGTAGGGTCATCATTTTGGTACGATGGAAAACATAAAAAATACTGTAAAACGTGAACTAAATACACTTCTGGAAAAGGACTTCCGGTACTGGTATGAACAATGGAAGAAATATTGGAACCGTTGTGTAACCTTGCAAGGGTCATACTTTACTTTGAAGGAGATAACGTAATTTTCAAGTAAGTCCAATACATAATTAAAATGCGACATCAGTACACTTACTTTTGGGACATTATATATATTTATATATTTAAATGATATATAAAATTTTATAAATAATAAAAGTAATTGGATATCTTCTAGATGAAATATGTATTAAAAATATAGCTTTCACTTCTTTATATATATATATATATATATATATATATATATATATATATATTAATATCTATTTATATATATATATATTATATATATATATATATATATATATATATATATATATATATATATATTATATATATATATATATATATATATATATAATATATATATATATATATATATATATATATTATATATATATATATATATTATACTAATAATTTAGATCAAGGGCTTAAATGTAAGTTTTCAGTTTTGCAGATGATACCAAAGTGGCTACCTTAGTAAAGAATAATGAGGATTAAGATTCAAATGATCTTGAATACACTTCATTAGGTCGACAGATCAGTGCCATAAATTTTAATTAATAGTAAAAAGTGCAAGGTTCTTCAATTTAGGTAACTCAAATAAAAGCATCTTACGTACGATATTAAATGAATGGGGTATATGGTTGAGTCCTGTGGACCTAAAAAAAGATTTTGGATGTGAGTATAAGCAGCAATCTGAAACTAACTATCAGTGTTTGGAAGCAAGGAATAAATTTAATAAGATGTTAAGTATAATAAATCGCAAAATGGTTTACAAAACTAACAAAGTTATAAGTAGCTGTATAATAGCTATTTTAGGTCAATATTAGAGTATTGCGCACAGGTTTGGGCCCATTATTTAAGAAAAGACCTAGGTATGCTGAAGAGAGTGTAAAGTAGTGCAACAAGGATGATTTCTGGCTTTGAGGGTAAGAGCTATGGGGAGAGGCTGAAGGAGTTAGGAATGTTTTCTTTAGAAAGGCGATTTCTCATTTCGTGTATTTTGTAGCTAATGGACCCATCTATGTATATTTCAAGTTTGAAGTCATTTCGAAAAAAATGGTAAAAGTTGAAAAGAACAATGTCAAAAACAAAGATTTTGAAAAAATGAAAATTCTTAAAGAATGACTACAGACACAGAAAAGCATACAAAAAAATAGACGTTTTAGAGGTCAAAAAACTAGTTTGCTGTTTTTCCCATCAAAATTGTTAAAATTAGAATATTTGTCACTTTAGGGGGGTGAAAATTGGTCTCAGCCCGAAGCAAATATTGTACCCTGCCCTTTATTGAAATAATATATATATATATATATATATATATATATATATATATATATATATAATAGATATTTTCTTTTAAATAAAATATGTTTTTATATAAATACTGTCTTATATATACATATATATATATTATATTATATATATATTTATATATATATATATATATATATATAATATAAATTATATTATATATATAATATATATATATACTCACTCACTACTATATATATATATATTATATATATAATATATATATATAATTATTATATATATATATATATATATATATATATATATATTATATATATATATATATTATATAATATATATTATATATATATATATATATATATATATATATATATATATATGTGTGTTGTGTGTGTGTGTGTGTGTGTGTAAAACGAAAAAAATTTCCTGGCTCCGCCGCTATATTATATTTCCGTAAAATGGGGGGAAAGCCGGTCACCCGGAGGGAAAAACGCCCGGTCCAGTTTAATAAATTGTTTTAATATTTCTTTAAAATTAATAATTTTTTTCAAATTAGAGAAAGGTTTTTAAGTAGCAAATAGATTATATATTTTAACATCAATATAAAAATTTAATAATAACTTACACCTACTAGTCAAAAAAAATTTCCCAAAGTTGAAAAATTTTTTTTTTTTTTTTTGCAAAAAAATTTTCCTAAGTTATCCTCGTTGAATCTCGTAGAATTAATGATATCCTAGAATTTTGAGTTAGGACATCATATTGGGAAATCTATTTTTTAACATTTTCCATGTAAAAAATTTAAAATATTAAGCTTATTTTTAAAGTTATTAAGTTTTTTCAATTTCGGGGGAAAACCGGTCGGGCGTCGGGAAAAGCCGGTCAGTATAAACTTGTAAAAAAATGTCTATTTTTTTTTAGTTTTCAATAATATTTTGTTCCTAATTTTCTATGCATGGTGAGACTATAAAACATTTGTTTAATGTTTTCTATACCTTTCTTTCTTCTATCTAGTGTAATATTACAAAAAGTTCACGTGAAATGTGCGTACATATTCGATATATATATATAAAAAAAAAAGCCTATTTTGTTAAAAAGTGCAATTATTATTATTGTTATTACTATTAATAGTAATTAAAATTGATTGTCATAATTTAAATTATAATTTGTGAACAATATTTCGTCAAAAAGTTCACGTGAAATGTGCGTACATAGGCCTACTCGTAATATAAAGTGCCAATTTTGTTAAAAAGTTGAAATATTATTATTATTATTAGAAATTATTAAAAATTATTGTCATAATTCATTTTTTTCAATGCTTATTTAGCATAAAAAAATGAAAA